>PVIH01003229.1:6727-18203 GCA_004025045.1 Sigmodon hispidus | reverse complement strand
AACAAAAAAAAAATAGTGTGAATTTGAAAAGTATAATAACGGTTTCATTCTGTGTTTATTAAAAACAATCCCATTCCTTTGTTCTTTCCAATACGTACTAAACATAAATAAAATGAGCTTTGAAATAAAAAAAAATAGATGATCCTTTATCTACTGCCTTTAGCAAACTAGGGTACAGTGGGGACCAAACCTAGGCCAAAGAATTTAAAAGTTTAGTTAGAGGTTATATGAAGCTCAGGACCCTAAACCAGGCTTGTCATGTACTTGTTGTATGACCTTGACTGATGCATTTGACCTTCCTATACAGCTCTCTTCAGGGAGGTAAACCAATCCAGGTAAGTCAAAAACTTTTCTGGATTTAGTGTTGTAAGTAGAGTCCTGAGGAAGCCCCTCTATTTGGAAAATTAACATGGTTGGTGACAGTGCCGATTGCAGATCTACCAGAAAAGAGTCATTAATAAATGTAAATTGAGTGAGAAAAATAAAGAAGAATAATATTTACCACACTGTCATAAAATTATCGTAAAATTATGTAGACCATAAAATTTAAGGGAGAATTTACCTTTCAGAAAGAAATTTTCTTCTAATGAGAAATGCATAATTTTCATTCAATAGAAGCAGGTATAAGAAAGGTACAATGACAAGAGCATGTCACCTTTCCTATTCTGTTGTGCTGGTGCTGCAAACACCAATTCCATTTAAGAGGAATGTGATCAAAGAAAAAAATGCCTACCTGAACAGAATTCAATGACACTAGGGCTGGAGGGGTGGTTAAGAGCCCTTACTGTTTCTCCAGATGAGTTCAGTCTTAGAACATATCTCAGGCAGTTCATGACTGCATGCAAGGCCATCTCCAGGGGATCTGACATCAGCCTCTGGCTTCTACTGGTACCCGCATATACATGCATATATTTTCACATACATATATACACATTAAAAAAGACACTGGTTTATATTCTGATCACTTTGTCTTTGAATCGTTTGTTCACTTGTTTGTGGTGGAATGTTGTCTGTATGTTGTAAATAAAGTAACTCTTTTGGCCTATGTAGAGCACCGTAGAAGTGGGTGGAGTATCAGAGGAAGAAACAAGCAGAAGGAGGGTGGAGTTAGCCAGTCTCCATCCGGCCCCTGAAGAAGATAGACATGTAAGAAACAGGTAAGCCACGGGCTGGGCCACATGGTGGGAAGATTAATGGAAATGGGTTGAATTAAGAGGAAAGAGCTAGCTAGTAATGTGCTTAAGATATGAGCCAAACAGTATGAAGTAATATAAGTGTCTGATTCATTTCTTTGGGGGACAAAAGCCGCTGCGGATCAGGTTCTAAACCTCCGCCGAGGGCCAGGTACAAACCTCTGGACTCAAAAGGGTTCGGGGAAAAACTTTCTACAATACTTGTTACTTAAACTGTGAATGGTAAAAATACATATCCATACAATTATTACAAAGCAATGCGGTTAAGAGTGTGTGGGGGTGGGATGGGGCATGAATGCATAGCCTTCCTCAGAAGCCTCATCACTCATCTGAGTAGTATGTTTGTTACAACTGTTGCACATTTATAGATATGTTATTATCACCCCAAATCAGTTTATATTAAGCTTTCTTCTTGTCATTGTATAGTCTGTTTGGGTGAATGTTTGACATAGATTTATAGTCATGCCATTATGCAGATGGTCATTGCTGAAATGTTCTTGGTGTCTCAACCACATTTTATAGGCTTTCTGTAGACCCTGGCCCTTCTCTGAATGCCATGTAGTTGTAATCATACAGAAAGCCCCTTTTCCAAATATAGAATGTATGTATTTCTATTTCATGCTATTTATTGATTTTAATGAGGCAAATAACTTGATATTTCTAGACCTTAATTATATCTCCTATGAAATTAAATACTTATGAAAATTTCAAAATCTATTTCAAATCTAACATTATTCTATTCTAGAATCATAAATAGCCCTGAAGAGTTTCAATGATGAAATTTATATCAAGTACAGAGAATAGCATAACAGTCCCTCCTACCACGTACTCATCACACAGCTTACTATGTCCCCATCACATGGCTTACCATGTCCCCATCACATGGCTCACCATGTACTCATCACATGGCTCACCATGTACTCATCACATGGCTTACCATGTCCCCATCACATGGCTCACCATGTACTCATCACATGGCTCACCATGTACTCATCACATGGCTTACCATGTTCCCATCACATGGCTCACCATGTACTCATCACATGGCTCACCATGTACTCATCACATGGCTTACCATGTCCCCATCACATGGCTCACCATGTACTCATCACATGGCTCACCATGTCCCCATCACATGGCTTACCATGTACTGATCACATGGCTCACCATGTACTCATCACATGGCTTACCATGTACTCATTACACAGGTTAGCATGCAATAGTTCACAATAGGTTGGTATAAAAAGAAAAGTCATAGGAATATGAAATATTATATATTCACTGTGAAGTATGTATGTTCAACCTGTTGCTTGCAGGCCACAAGCACTCCAAAATAGCCAGAATGCCAACTGAAAACAAAATGGTAAACTTACTCAAAATATTAAAATTTTTTCTTTTCTATTTTTTTTTTTAAATTCAATTGTATACAACTTGGGCATTAGCTTTGTAGGTGACACCATAATTTCACAATGCCTGGCAGTGCATAAAGAAGCAAAGTAAGATTCTCCTAAATTCTTCTTTATGAACACAATTGTAATATATCTTTAAAGATAGATCTGCTGTTTGACAAGGCCAGGGTAGTTTGGAAAAAGAAAGATTAATTTATAGTTGCCAACAACCTTCAGTTAAAACATAGAAAAAAAGTAATGGGAAAGAACTGAAGTGTTCTAAATTTACAGTCAGCCACCAAACCACCTTGCATCTTGCCTCCTGGACTTCATTCCACATGTGACAACGGAGAGTCACATGGGAAGTAGCTGAGTTTGTAAGTGATAGTGTTATACTTTCACACTTGAAGCTATGGTCTCAGCAATAATAGGAAATACATTTTAAAACAATCATAGTCTATGAATTAAATATAAAAGCAATGAGATATGGGTATTAAGTCATTCTTTATATATATAGTCAATACTTTATATAAAAACCCAACTGTATAGCTTTTCATTCCTTATCATTTCCTTGACATCCATTTTTCCATGAATACATACATTGAGTATCTGGCCAACTCACTACTATGTAGCTGACCAAACAGTCTAGCAGCTACAGAGCCTGCCTATGTCTCTTCTGTAACAACTCTGCCATATTCATCCTTAGAAAGGTCAGATGAACTTGGATGGTCAATGGCTGCCCCAGGCTCAGTGATCTTATGTGATTCACAGTTTACTCAGTTGAGGAAAATGATTAATGGACTCCAAGTCATATAGGGAGCAGAAAGTCCACATCTGCTTTTCATTATATATTCATTACAGTCTAAACAATTTTACTCCCTCATAATGAGAACTCTTGTATAGTCTCGCCCAGCATACTTCTCCATACAACCTTTAAAATGAATTAGTAGAGAGAATGTCTCTTTTTCAATCACATATTATGGGAATTTTTTTTTGAAAACCAGTTGTCTGTGTGTACTGCTTATTTCTAGGCTCTATATTGCTTCCTTTTATGCTTAATAATATAGTAGAGTAGCATCCATTTTGTAATACATTTCAAAGACAGGAGGCATTCTCTCTGTAGTTTCATCAAATATACAAAAGTAGCAAATGGAATGAGTGCCCATGAGATTGGACAAGGGTGATATGGTGAGTTGTTTTGTAGATAAAAATTATAGAATGAGATGAATGTAGGTCATAAGTCTAGTGTACAACAGTGATTGACCATTAACTGTTGTGCATATAAAAATTTGTTACTAGGGTTGATATTATGATAAGTGCTCCTGTTAAACACAGAAATGGTTCACAAGAACACTTAGAAATGTGATTATGATGTTTATTTCTATCAATGTTCATCCTTTTACCCCTCCCCTCTCTTCTCCTCCCTTCCTCTCCCTTCCCTTTTTCCTACTGGTTATTTTATTTCTAAAATTTCTCCTTACATTTAACTCATTTCATTTCTTTCTTTGTTAGTTTCATTTTATTTTGGAACAGAATTTTTCTATGCTCTGTAATTCACTCTGTAGAGCAGGCTGGCCTTGAACTCAGAGAGTGTCCTGCCACTAACTACTGAGTGATGGGATTAAAGGCATGTGGCACCACTGCCCAGTTTTTATTTGTTTCCTTATAAGATTTCACAGAGCATCATATTCAAAACTTTCTATGTTATAAAGTGTGCAGAGGAAGAGATGAGGCTGAGATTGTTTAATAGGATTGAAGATTAAACTTAGGGCCTCACACTTACCACTTACCAAGTGTTAGGAAAGCACTTACCACTAAGCTGGAACCTAGCCTAGCCCCGCCTCCCCCCCCTCGCCCCCGTTTGTGTGTGTGTGTGTGTGTGTGTGACATACATGTTGAAGCCAGAGGTCAACCTCTGGTTTTATTTATTTATTTGTTTGTTTGTTTATTTATAATTTGTAGAATATACTAGACTTATTTCCCAGGGAGTCTTGCTCTGCTCGCCTTCCCTTCCCCAGGTTTAAAATAAGCAGCATGGTCACCCTACCAGGATATTTTTGTTTTTATACATAGGTGCTGGGACTAGAACTTGCGTCTCCAGTGAAGCAAATACTCCAAGAACATAACCACACCTTAGCACTTCCTCCACTTTTTAAAAATAACTTTTTGTTTTGAGACATGGTCTACCTAAGTTGCCCATATTGGCCTTAAACTCCCTCTGTAGTCTAGAATGGTCTTGTAATCATTCTATCTCATATTCCCGTGTAGTTGCCATTTCAGGCCTGTGTCACCAAGCTAGACAAAAAGACATTTCTAAATATTCTCCAAAGATATTATGATATAATGGAAAAATCACACATGCCACCCTGACTTTGTTCTTTATTTCTGGTTTTTATATATGTGAGCTGTTCATCTGGTATATTTGGTTGGTGCTCTCAACAGCTCTTTAAGTAAAGCAGCATGAGAGTTTAGGAGCCATTTCCTTCGACTAGGTATTTTCTCCTTGATTTGTGAGAAAATCAAGATCAAATATTCTGATAGTCCCTCCACAATCCTTTAAGGAAGCAAGGACTCTTTCATCACCCCAAACTCCACAACATGCTGCCTCTTTGCAGTTTGTGTTTCTAGAATTGGAAAGTGTCGTGCAGCTGAGATATGAGTGCAATGCTGGAAGTTCTTAGTGCAACTAATCTTTGCCCTGTGGCACAACTATAATTACCCAACAAGGAAACCCAGTGGAGTTTACCAGGACAATACCATGTAATGACACAGTATTTATAGGTGGCTGTGGATTATTGTGTAATTACACTGAAGAGATCCAAAAGTAATTACCAGCATCCTACCCCTGGGGTTCAGAGGAGAGGAATAATCATGTGTTCAGAACTCCTTTCAAAGCAATTCCTGCTTGTGGTTTCTCAGAAGGATGGAAGCCAAGGAGCTTTAAGAATTCTACATGGTCAAGCATTTTGACTAAGAGTTGTGCTATGAACGCCATTGCTTTGGTCTGGCTGTGACTCAAGGAAAACCTCTGTTTACTGTTCTGCCTCATTCCTTTGATATCTATCACCAAGACATTTCTGTTGAATGTGACCATGTGTCATGCTCTTACCCATCATCTCAGTGGATCTGGGCCTTGTTTCATCTTATTTCCTTTCCCCTAGTTTGACATCTACCTACTACATGCTGGGTATCATGGTAAACAAAAAGGTCACTATGACATGGTCTATAGTTGCATGACTTCATCAGTCTGAATGGGAAATGAGAAAGGCCCATATTTGAAATGAGACAGAATGTGTTACATTTCTTGGAAAGCTAAGAAAACACCTGGGAAAGAAAGGTTGCTTTTGATAGAAGAGATTCTGGTCAGCTTCACAGAGAAACCTGGATAGCGAAGAGCAGATAAAATGTTGTGCCAAGGCTACGGAAGTCGTAGGAAAGAACATGACAAAGATAATGAATTGTGTAATTACTGCAACAAGACTTAGCAAATAGTGGTTAGGCAAAAGACTAGAACCGTGTTTGCTGGAATTTCTGTCATATTATGGTATGTGTCAGACTTTCAAGAGTAGAAGTGAGGTCAAACTGTGCAGGGCTTTAAATGCCCAATTAAGGTAGGTGAGCACCACTGCTAATGGAATAAAGAGCTACTGAGTGGAGCAGCATGATTAGGGGTTGTCTTTAGTGTGGTAATATTGAGGAAACTAGGATAGAGTTTGAGGGACAGATGTAGATGCATAATTAAGACTGAACAGTTTGTAAAAAGCTTATCTTAATATCAAGTTGAATGGCAGTTGGCAACTTGTGTGTGTGTCAGAGACAATAGAGAAAAAAGAGACATACACAGCTAGACAGATACAGAGAGATAGACACATGGAACGACTAGAGAAGTGGATATGATTGCAGTTGTGTACTTGCACAGTGTGCTGGGGAAGTCAGAGACAACCTTGAGGGGTAGGTTCTCACCTCCTGTCTTGTTCTAAGGCAGAATCTCTCTTGTTATTTCTGTTGTGTACTTCAGGGTAGGTGGCCCCACATATGTGTGGGTGATGTTCATCTCCACCTCCTATATGATCATAGGAATCTTAGGATTTCATATGTGCATTACTGAAGCCAGCATTTTATACAAATCCTAAGGATATGAACTCAGCATATCAGCTTTGTATCAGAAGTACTTTTGCCAAAGCAGTCTCCCTGGCACCAAACATTATGTTGACCATCATTTGTTCATTATTTTCTTTCCCCTAATTCCATGAAGTGTCTTTCTTTTTATTGTTTCTTTGAGTTTTGTTATGTTAATGCCCACATACAAATGAGAATTTTAGTATTTGTCTTTTTATTTCTACTCTAAATTTTTTTGTACACACTCTTGAGTTTCTTCTATAATATTGCAAGGATTTTTAAAACCTAACTAATGTTCCATTACAATGTATATACACATCATTTTCTTTATCCATTGGCCAATGAATCTTTATAATGTTTCTAAATCTTAGATATTGTGAGGAATCCTATAGTGAACACATGGATCTCTTTGAGGTCCAGATTTTTATTCCTATAGACAAATATTTGAATCTGGAATTCTACTGTAAAAGGCAGTATCTGTCATTAACACTACTGTATTATAGACTTAAACATTTATTAATAGGGTAGAACTTACAGTGAGTGCTCTCACTACCTACAAGCCACTAGTAGTAATAAAGTAGGAAAAGCTTAGAAAGGTGCAAGGATATGCCTACGGCCTTGATGGTGGTGATGTTTTTCTTAATATTTAAATTCATGCAATTGTATATATCACACAAGTATAGCTTTTTAATGTTAATCATATACCTTAATCAAGCAGCTCAAAGCTGGAAAAAAAAACCTTAGACCACTAGGTGAGTGTTCTGGAATGTGAAAGGAGGCAACACAGGTTCACTGAGCAGATTAAAGTCAATATTAGACATGAGTGATGAGAAAAAGGATGACTCAAAGGGGATGTGATTATATGTCATGAGGCTGGTGCTGATCTGACAGCGTGCTCTGTTTAAAGTCACTCAAATACAACCATGAGGAGCCACAGCAGGAGGGTGAGTTCAGTTCTGGTAGATGATGCTTTGGGAAAGGTATGTAATTCCTTCTGACAACAAGTACAATTATTATTGTTTTCCAGTTTCCTACAGTTAATAATTATTATTGTTTTCCAGTTTCCTACAGTGTGAATGTGTGAGAGCATGTATGTGCCATGGTGCATATGTAGAATGGATTCTCTCTTTCCAGCATGTGAGTTCTGAGGATCAAATTCCAGTCATCAGGTTGAGTAGCAAGAGCCTTTACTTGCTGAGACATTTTCCCAGTCCCAAGTAGAATTACTTGGCATAAATCATGAGTTTATTTAGAAAACAAGGAATCACTGCTGTTCTCTTTCTTGTCTAAAGCATACAGGCATTTGATCTGGTGAAACATCAGTGGTAGAATACTTAACCAATGGGCATGAAGATGCTGATTCACTAAAATCACACAAACACAAAACCTTGAAACCCAACAAACAAGAAAGTATAAATGCATCAACCTAAAAGGAAGCAGACAGCAAGGCTTAGAGCTCATGTTTGCATCCTGGCCTTACTGACTCATGCAAGAAGAAATGAGTGTTCACTGCCTCTAACAGTTCATCAACATACAACATACAAAGCACAGGAACTCAGAAGTCATGTCTCATAGGGCCTCTTAAGGATCATGCTCGTACAGTAATAAGGGAGATTCTGACTACCAAATTAACTCATTACAGTGTGTTGACTGTAATTACTGTTATTCTGCTGGCTGCTTCATATAATGGTAAGGCTGGGGACATGGAATCAAACACCATGAAATCTCTCTCTAACATTCACTTGGATCCCTTCTCAATATTACATGATATATTTTAAAGAGAGAAAAAAGCTTATATTTTAAACAGTTGGATGATGAAAGTGCTGTACAAACTCCAAAAGCACATTTTAAATTTAAAAGTTTTTGTGGCAGAATCCAGTCTCTCCTTTTCCAACTTCTGGTGGCTGCTGACAGTTTCTGTTTGATGGTTGTACTGCTCTAGCCCCTGTCCCCAGGGCTGTATCACCCTCCTTTTCTTCTGGGTTTGTCCAGTGAAAGGGTGCCACATGTGCAATATGCAGAGAAATAGAAATAAATTAATAAGTTTTTTGAGGATGTAGTAGGATTTCCAGAGACAATTAAGTGATGAGAGCACTGGACTAAGAGGTAGATTAAATTTTTGGTGGACTCATAATCAGAAGTAGTGAGAGGGTGGAAGTGAAGCTAAGTCAGAGAAAGTAGGTCACAGGATGTCTTAGTTTTCCTTTTGTTGCTATGATAAAATATCCTGAGAAAATGAATTTAAAGTTCCCTGGATTACAGTTCATGGGCACAGTTCTCCATAGTGCTGGGAGCCATGTTAGGCAGTGCTTGGGTCCTAGCAGAGGATATAAGGAGTTGGCGGGGCAGGGGTGCAGCGGGGATTGAGTTAGGTATGATGGCCAGGAAAATCTTGCAGCTTGACTGACTAGCAGCTACAGTGCTTCTTTATTTATACAGAATCTATTAAGTAGGTATACATATATAATGTTCCAAAACATTGATTATATCATTCTTGGTTTTGGACATGTGTTTTACTTCCTTTTGCTCATCTTTTAATCATCATTGACAAACTATGACAAAACAGACTTATCATTTGTGATTATTTTCCCTCACATTTTGACATTATTGATTAACAGAATTATTATTTTTACTCATTAACCCATGACTCAATTTTCAGGAATCTAGAGGCACATGACAGCTTGTTCTAAGGCTATTAGTATTTGTGGTTACAAGGACATTGCAACAAAAGGAAGTCTTCAAGCCAGCCTGGCATAGTGCCATGTTTGTTGGGTTTCAAGGTTTTGCGTTTGTGTGTTTTTAGTGAACCGGCATCTTCATGCCCATTGGTTAAGTATTCTACTACTGAGATATGCCACCAGAACAAATGCCTGTATGCTTTAGAACAAGAAAGAGAACAATTTTAATGGTCAGAGTGTCCAAGAAAAATTCTCAGGCCAAAGTGCTGCAGCTATTATTCAAATTTGACATATTACAACTTGACATTTATATCTTTATAAAAATTTGTCTATATGTCTAATTCTGGCATTCTGATGTTCTTTGGTGATATGACAGCACAGTTGCTCTATATGAGCTAACTTTATAAGAAAGAGAGGTCCTGACATCTTGTTCCTATATCATCTTTTTACATCTTTTTTTTTTTTTCTCAATAATAAAGGTCTCTGTTTAGGGCCGAACTAACTTCAGTTAATCTATCCTTGTCACTGTATATGCCACGTAATGGTCGGAATGTATACTGGGAAGGGGCTTGCAATCTTCTCTGTGGCCAACTCCTCCAACTCACCAAATCTTGTTGACCCTTTTGAGTTTACTTTGTTTTGATTACCTTGTCCCTGGGTAAGTGCAGGAACAGTAGTTTCAAAAATGTCTCACAGCCTCATAAGGAGACCTCTGGATTCTTCTTTTGTTTTTTCCTTTGGAATTACTTTTAAATGTGTGTGTGTGTATATATATATAATTTGGTGATTTCACATCATGCACGCATCAAAATGAGTTATCAGTCCTCTCAGAATTATGCCCACTCTTATGATCTGCTCATTTACAAAAATGCCCACTCATGGTGCTCATTTACTTAATATAGCATAATTAAACTTTCTGTGGCCAGACCCTTAAAGAAAAAAAGTCTTTCCTCACCCACACCCCCGCCAGTGGTCATCAATGCAGAAGTGAAGCACTGTGTCATTTTTCTATGTTCTAACCTTGAGCTCTTGTATTCAATGACATCATTATTTTTTAAAGTCCACTAATGAGTGATTACATCCCCTGCTTCTCTTTCTGAGTTTGATACCTCGCTCATGAGGATATTCTTCAAATCCATCCATAGGCCTGCAAATTTTAGGATATCGTTTTTTCTTACTGCTGAGTAGTACTCCATTGTGTAGATGTACCACAGTTTCTTAATCCATTCTTTAGTTGAGGGGCATCTAGGTTGTTTCCAGGTTCTTGCTATTACAAATAATGCTGCAATGAACATAGTTGAGCTAATGCTGTTGGGGTACGATTGTACATCTTTAGGATATATGCCTAAAAGTGGTATCTCTTTAGCTAAAACTTTGACAACTATGTTGAATAGATAAAGAGAGAGGGGACATCGTTATCTAGTTCTTGATTTTAGTGGAATTGCTTTGAGTATTTCTCCATTTAGTTTGATGCTGGTGGCCTGCTTTTTGTAAATTGCCTTTATTATATTTAGGTATTTTTCCTGTATTCCTGATCTCTCCAGGACTTTTATGATAAAGGAGTGTTGGATTTTGTCAAAGGCCTTTTCAGCACCTAAGGAGATTATCATGTTTCTTGTTTTCCTTCAATTTGTTTATAAGATGGATGACATTTACAGTTTTCTGTATGTTGAACTCCTTCTAGGTGAGTTTGCTTCTAATTCTTTTAGGGCTTTCAGCTGTTCTGATAGATCTCTTGTGTGAGATTTCTCTAGTGTTTTCCTGTGGACATATAGTGCCATGAATTTTCCTCTTAAGCCTGATTTCATTGTGTCTTACAAGTTTGGGTATGTTGTGAATTCATTTTCATTAAATTCTAGGAAGTCTCCAAATCCATCCATTTGTCTGAAAATTTTAGGGTATCATTTTTTCTTACTGCTGAGTAGTATTCCATTGTGTAGATGTACCACAGTTTGTTAATCCATTCTTCAGTTGAGGGACATCTAGGTTGTTTCCAGGTTCTTGCTATTACAAATAATGCTGCTGTGAACATAGTTGAGCTAATACCTTTGGAGTGTGAATGTGCCTCTTTAGGGTATACACCCAGAAGTGGTATTGC
>PVIH01003228.1:0-165703 GCA_004025045.1 Sigmodon hispidus | reverse complement strand
TCAAAAAAAAAAAAAACCAGTAAAATGAATTTAAAATGCTGAAAAGTTAACAATAACTATAAAGAAGATAAAAATCATAAGCATGACTTATCAAGGGTGATAATGCAAATAAGATTGCTACACATATATTTACTTTGTGTTCAGCTTTCCCTCTGAATTTTTTTTTTTCCATCCCTGTATATCCTTATTCAAGGTCCCTTCCCCCTCCCACCACATCAGGTCATTTTACTTCTCCGCAACTCCCCATCCCCTCCCTGGGCAGGGAGCAGACAGTCCTATGGTCCCACTGACCCAATAATGCTTGGATCAATCTCCACTCCTGGCCAAATCCAGTTTTGTCCACCTTCCCTCAAGAGTGAGTCAGGTGTTCCTATAGTTGGAGTGGGGTCCGAAGGGTCAGTCCAGGGTGTTTCTGATCCCAAGAGGTTCAGTGGTTGTGGTTTGCAGCTTGGGCATGCTTGGCTTTTTTTCTTGTTTGTTTGTTTAGAGACCACTAATGAGTGAGTACATCCCCTGCTTATCTTTCTGATTTTGTAGAGTTTATTTGTGTTAATTCACATTATGTATTTGTTTATTTATTCACTGTGTGTAGGTGTGTATATGTGTATGAGTATATTGTGTTATATGCCGTGATATGTGTTGTGCAGAGGTCAGAGAACAACTTGTACGTTCTGTCCTTCCACCATGTGGAATTTGAGGGTTGTCTTAGTTTGAGGTCTCTATCGCTGTGAAGAGACACCATGACCATGGCAACTCTTATAAAGGAAAATAATTAGTTAGGACTGGCTTACAGTTTAGAGGTTTAGTCCATTATCATCATGGTGGGAAGCATGGTGGCCTGCAGGCAGACATGGTGCTGGAGAAGGAGCTAGAAGTCCTACATCTTGATCTGCAGGCAGTAGAAGCAATTGTGTGTCACACTGGGTGTAGCTTGAGCATATGTGAGACCTCAAAGCCTGCTTCCACAGTGACACACTTACTCCAACAAGGCTATACCTCCTTAGTGCCACTTCCTATGGGCCAAGCACTCAAACTACATGAGTCTGTGGGGGCCATACCTATTCAGACCACTACAGGGTCTGGCACGTACTTTTATTCACTGAGCTATCTTACCTTTAAGGAGGATCTTAATGAAAATTTGGACATGATAAGTCTTTTTCTTGAACTTATTATTTATATAGCCCAAAATAATCATGAAATTTGAATTATCTTATATCTGGTGCTGGGATTATAAGCATGAAGCACCACTCTGGGTTCATGCAGTGTCTGGGATAGAACACAGGACTTTATGCATGCTAGACAGTCACTCTACCAATTTAGATATATCCGTACTCTCCTTCCTGTCTTCAGTTCCACATTTTTATGGCTCTATATGATACTTGCCTAGACTCCATCCTGCTTAGAATTCATGAGTTTCTTAGTTCTATTCAGTGGTTTTCTGTGAAATTGGAAAGGTTGGGGCTTCTTTTAACCCCCTTCTTATCTTCTGAAGTACTATTTTGCATGTTTGATATACTTCAGGTCTCTATAGAATATGTTCATTTTTCTTTTTGTTCTCAAACTGCATAATCTCAGTTGACTTTGTTTTTAGTTTACTTATTCTTTGTTGTACTTTTTAAAATCTGCTTTTGAGTCCCTCTACCAAAGCCTCATTTTGATTAAAACACTTTCACTTCCAGAATTTCTAATTGGCTGAGTTTTATAGTGTTTGTTTTTAGTGTCTGCGTCTATTGATTTTATCTTTTCAGTGAAACTGTTATTGTTTCTTTTAGATAAGATTTTCTTACATTTGTAAAATATAAATAGATGTTTTAAATAAAGTCTTTAGTCTTCTCTATGTTTATTTCTGGGCTTGTTTGTTTGTTTGTTTTTTTCTGTGTGGGTACCAAACTTTCTTATTTTTTAGAATGCATTAAGCACTTTGGTTTTGGTTGGAAGTGTACAGTTTATATAACAAAATGTGGCAAATCTTGAACTTAGGCTCCCACTCCAGGCAAGTGCTCTACTACTGAGCTATATTTTCAGCCTTACTAATGATGTTGATGATTGTCTAGTGATTTTTCTCAGGCTTGAAAGTAGTATTTATTGGCTTTTATGTCACTGTTGGATTAGTCTTCTCACAACTGGACAGACTTCTATAAACACCTGGAACCATTGTGTGTGCCAGACTTTGGAGAGTGGGTATATAGGGCTGTGCCTTCAGCACTGAGTCCAGTCATGTTCTGTTTCTTGATATTTTTTTTAAATAAGTGCTGCCTAGATTATAATAAACTAGGTCATTTCTTCTACAAATGCACAAATATATGTTCCAACCTTCACTTCCTGTTTTTATGGACTTCAAGGTGAAACAGTTGAGAGCTCAGGTCATCCTGGATTTACACAGTCCTGTTTTTATGTAGGTACCTCTCTGGATTCCAGAAGTTCCCCGAGGCCTATTTAAATAGCTCACTTCCAGTATCTCTAAGATTTTTGCTTTGCCTGTTATTTGCTACAAATGTTATTCTTATCCCTCTTTAAGTAACTATGTTATTCAGTAATTCTGCTGATTATTTTTGACAAGTGAGTTTAGGAACAAAGTTGTTTCGCACTGGGTAAGCTGTGAATTAGATTGAATAAAGACAAGCCTTATGAATACTGTTTTCTAGGAAACTGCCATTTTCTCGCTTGAGGTTTCTGTTCCCAGATAACTTTAGCTTATGTCAAGCTGACAAAGACCAGCGAGCACAGGATCTAACCTCAGGTCCTCACACTTGATAGCAGGTGCTGTGCCCTCTGAGCTGTCTCCCTGCCACTTGGAAGTCTTTTCTATGTCCTTGTGTGCATTTATCTTAGGTTATATGTTTTCTAAGACTATGTTGATAATTTATTGTAATAGTAATTGATTAAACTCACCTTGCAGCAGTTTAGGATTATTTCCAAAGGTCTTTCATTATTAATAACTTGAAAAGCTCATTTGAAGTAGTCTTAGAAAGGATAGAATTAGGTATTAACAGGAACTGTTCTTTCATTGTGAAAGATGAAAACTTTGGATGTGATGAGTTTAAAGTAAGATGGTTTTAAACTATTCTTTTAATGGAGTCTGGGGCAAGGACGTGCACTGACATTATAGTGGAAGATAGCAGTAAGGCTTAAGAATGGAGGAAATGAGAGGAATTTATGTAAGAATGTGAATGTGTCAATGGTAGTTTTGACTGCCATTTTTGTGGCTATAAATATACAGTTAGGCCAGTTTTTTAGGATGCTTTACATTATTTCAGTTGCTTAGGAATAGCAGAAACATATAGTAAGTTAGAGTTAAGCCTTTTCTTTTCCAGTATAATATATGAGTTGAGGATCAGTGGGTCTTAGCAAGGGAATGATTGAGTGTCACATTTGGAACCCAGTTGGCCTAAGAAATAAAGGAGATGATGGATTGAGATGAGAGTAAATGGGTCAGTAGATTACAGGACCCTAGGAATAGGTAGACTGGGAATACCTGGCTGAATATAGTGTAGAGAAGGAAGTAATTATCAAAGAATAGATTTGCAGAAATACAGGTTTTAGAAACTGTGGGTGTTTTTTTGGTGATTTACATTGTCTACAATATAAGGAAAATATCAATGAAGTTAAAGAAGTGAAACACAGAAACCAAAAAGATTGACTTTCTGTGTTTAGGTTGATGTCACATGACCCACAGGCATAATGATGGATTAAAGAAGACAGTGAATCAGGTGCCAGAGTCATCAGTCTGTAAGTAGTGAGGGAGAACATTGAGGGAAGTAGCTAATGTGCAACAAGGATGATGGGTAGCAAAGTCTGATCCCATGGTATTAAAAGAAAATGAAGAGGAAGGAGGGTAATTGCAATAAGGGGACTTTTGTCCTAGGCCCTAAACCTAAAGTGAAGGTTTATGGCCAGTCACTACTTGAGAGCTCAGTTAGAAGCATCTTCCAGAAATACTCAAGTTTCAGCTAGAGTAAGAAAGTACATTCAGAAAAGATTGAGCAGCACTCTAGTAGGAGTTAACAAAACCTGGAGATGAGAAATTTAAACCTGCTGTGTGCTCAGGTTCAGCATGAGTCCCAGTCGTGGTGAAACTGATATGATTATTGATGGTATTGGTAGTCTGTTGGATAGAGGTAACAAATGCATTTCAGTTGAGAAAACAGCCAAAACGTATGGAGTCATTGAGGTATGCTTCTGTTTTTTGAAGGTCCAAGTTTAAAGACCTGCTTTTGACAAACTTTTTGTCCAATCCACTTTTTTCTTTCTTACTTTTTTTTTTAATATCATGGTGCTGAGAGTACAAAATGTATGTATGTTCAGTTTCTTGTCTCTCCGGTGGGCTTGGAAGTGTTCAGGTGTTTAGTGATTTCTTGTTCTTATACTCTGACATGCTCACTTATTCTCCTGAATGATTTGGATTTGGTGAGTTTCATGGCTGAACCCTGATTTCTTGTATTTCTTTAATTTTCAATGTATATACATAAACATTGTTATTTTCTTTTATTTCTATGTTTCCTATAAAAGACAGGATTTAGCATTTGTTTATTTTCTTGATAGCACCAAATTTGAATTTTCAGAAGGAAATTCCTAACTATAGAGGCTAAAGTATGGCGTTTCCATATGACAAGACGTGATACTGAGGTTAAAATTTTATTTTGTAAGTGTGTGTGGGAAGGGTAATGAAATTGTTATCAGTAAAACTTGAGTGGTACCATTTAATACAAATATTTATAAATAAGATACAAGTAGGCATTGAGGAAGAATAAAATCTTACAGAAATTTCATTATAAATTATTGTTTAGAGTCTTTATTTTTCATTTTTTATCATTTGCTATAGCTTATAATAGGAAAAAAGGAGAGAAATAGGTGTGATTTAGAAATAATACTAGCAGATCATGCAGTGTGCTAATTTTATTGTAGCACAACATTCTAGTTATAAAAATAATTAAATATAGAAGTATACATTTATGTATATCTTTTTGGTTTGTGTGAGGTTTTTGATTTCTTTTAATGTGTATGGGCGTTTTGCTTCCTTTTATGTCTGTGTACCATGTGTGTTCCTAATGCTCTCAGAAGCTAGAAGAGGGTGTTAGATCCCTGAAACTGAAGTTACAGATATTGTGAGCTGCCATGTGGGTGCTAAGAATCAAAACCAGGACCTTCAAAAGAACTTTTAATCACTAGCTAATCCAGTGCCCTATTTGTATATGTCTTAAAGAAATTAATAGTTTTGGTAAACTTATTTTGATTAAATTCTGTTGACAACAGGTGGCAGTCAGTACATCTGATTTTTAAAAATAATTTATACTGATTATATGTCAAAAAGTTTAAATATTGATGATTAAAATTTTGGTGTTAACTTGAACTGTTTGCAGAACATAATTTTGTTTAAAGAAAATTGCTTTGGTTTAAAAATAAGAACTTGTAATTAGTATCATTTCTTTTTAATTTTGGTCATATGCATGGTATATATTTACTTTCTGTAGCTACTTAGATATCTGGTTTTACTTGTTTGTATTCACCAGGTATTTTAATGAGCACTAACTATATGCTAAGTTGTTCTGAGTACTTTTGATATACTTATGAACAAATTACTGGTAGTCTGCTACTATACCTCATAATGACAAGGGTGCTCCTGTTGTGTGTAGGGTGTATGTATGTGTCTGTTATGTGTGTGTGTGTCTGTCTTGTGTGTCTGTTTGTGTGTCAGTGTGTGTTATAAGTGTATGTGCTTCTGTCATGTTTGCGTGTGTGTGTGTGTGTGTGTGTGTGTGTGTGTGTGTGTATGTGTGTATGCTTCTGGTGTGTGTATGTATGTGTGTGTTAACCCAACCCCAGGTCTTTTGTGTGCTAAACAAGTTAGCTCTTCCAGTGAGCACTATATCTCTGCCTAGGCAATTTAAAACTATATTACTGCAAAAACTGAACAGACCAGAAGTAAACAGTCTGAAACACTAATCTACTTTTGTTTTGTTAGATTAAGGAACTTCAGCAGGCCTTAACAGTGAAACAGAATGAAGAGCATGACCGGCAGAAGAGAATAAGCAATACCCGCAAGATGATAGAAGACCTGCAGAATGAGCTCAGGACTGCAGAGAACTGTGAGAACCTTCAGCCTCAGATTGATGCCATCACAAATGATCTGAGGCGAGTTCAAGAAGAAAAGGGATTATGTGAAGGCGAGATCATTGATAAACAAAGAGAAAAGGAGATGCTAGAGAAACAGAAACGTAGTAAGTTTCCTGGGGCATAGTTTACAAAATAGAGACTTGCTTATTTCCCCTAATCTCACCCTTCTTCATACTAATTTTCTAGATCAAACTTGAGATCTTTGATCCATTTGAATCTGTTTATCTGAATGCTGAGTAAGTACAGTTGGAAGGAGTTCAGGAAGAAGGTTGCTCCCCTTCCTCTTCTCAGACCCACTCTTAGTCTCAGCAGTTTGTTGTGACACTCCTGCTTCTGTTATCACATCATATTTCAGTGTCACTTAATTCACTTTACATACCTTAGTATAAAAGAAGATTTTTGGTTCCTCCCTGCCTCATAACCACTTATAAAACAATCACTCAGAGGCTTAATATTAATTATAAACTGTTTGGTCTATGACTCAGGCGGCTGCTAGCCAGCTCTTACATCTTAAGTTAACCCATAATTACTAATCTATGTATTGCTATATGTCTGGTGGCTTTAGTCTGCCCCAATTTTGCCTTCTTCCTTTCTTCTCCCCGTATCTCCATTGGATTTCTTGGTTGGCTGTATACTCTCTTGCCATGGGCAAAAACAACTTCTTTACTAACCAGTGATAGCAAAGCGTATTTACAGCATACAGAAAGACCATCCCTCAGCACCTTAGTCTTCTGTTTTCTCTGAGTGTTGGCTTTTTGTGTAGCTCTGGTTGTCCTGGAACTTGTTTTTGTAGACCAGGATGGCCTCTAATTCACAGAGACCCACATGCCTCTGCCTCCTGAGTGCTGGGATTAAAGGTGTGTACCACCATTGGCTGATCTCCTTTTTATTGAAATTTTTACTCTATTAGTAATACTGACATTTGTTACTGTGATAGCTGCGGGTATCAGGTGCACATTTTGTATGCTTGGGTACGAATGCAGTGCCCCAGTCTATCTATCCTTCATAGACTGGTCTCTTCTATCTAGCTCTACTTCTGGTTTCAAAGGAAAGTTTTATTGGGGGCCATAATTGTATGCGCTTTCTTAACAGTTAGACTTCTAAACTTATTTACACCCAAGTACATTATAACTAAATTGCCTTTTATTAATAATATTAAGGGTTTTAATTTGCCTTTCTTAGAAAACACCATTTGTTGTAGCTTATCTTCAAGTACAAGTTGTTACTTTTTGTGTAGCTGGGAATAGAGTTGTCACCGGGCACACAGAGGTCAGAAGACCCATCTTCTGGAGTGTTTTTTTCTTGCTACCTCTGTGTGATCTGTGGATCAAATTGAGGTCATAAGACTTGTTATAAACACCTTCATCTACTAAGACATCTCACCAGCCCAGCATTTCCTTAAACTTGCAAAGAGAAAGACCCAGCTTATTTTTCATACTGTTTTTTTTTTTTTTTTTAATTCTGCATCTTGCAGTTCTGCTTCCATGTAGCAAGGTTGTTTCCAAGGCCTTCCCCATGGTTCTCGTCTGGGACGTGTCTACACTGCTCTTGCACTGAGTAAATCTATGTCTGAATTCCTCATCCCCCAGCCCCTCCTCCTCTCTTTATTTCCTTATGTTTTAGGTGATTTTTCAGTACCTAAGAAAACATACTGAAAAATAATTTCAGTGTTTTTGTATTACCTGAGAACATTTTAAATGTAGTATTTCTCCTTTCTTTATTTAGTTCTACATTAAAGGTGCAGCTGAATATCCTTCTGTTTTCCTTGGGGGGGGGATTTTTCATGGCCTTTGCCCACTGTCTTCTAGAAAAACTACTAATTTTTGTCTTTTTTTTCTGCCCAGGTGCCCTGCTTTTCTATAGGGTCTTCAGGGTCTTTTTTTTATCTTAGGTGTTAAAGTGATGAGAAAGATTTTGAAGACTTGTCCTAGGTGATATTTATAACTTCTAGATTAAAGAAATTCTGTATTGTTTACAGGTTGATGTACTGTAAGTTTTCAGAGAAATACTTTTACTTTCAATTTTTAGGTGTGGGTGATCATATCATACGTTTTGACAATCTTATGAATCAGAAGGAAGATAAGCTGAGACAGCGGTACCGGGACACATACGATGCAGTCTTGTGGCTGAGAAATAACAGAGATAGGTTTAAGCAAAGAGTCTGTGAACCCATAATGCTCACGGTAAGAAATTTTATTCATTTTTGTAATTAGTTTTACTATTAGGGTAATTGAAGATTTTTGTTGATATAAGAAGTCTTCTTCTTGTTAAGACCCTTGGTTTTGGTTTTGGTTTATTTGAGACAGGGTTTCTTTGTGTAGTTTTGGCCCAGGCTGGCCTTGAATTTATATTTAGTGTATTTTTATTGTTTTGATCTGATAAGGACCAAAAAAAAATCCTTGCTATATGTTATAATGCATATAGTTATTTACATATTTTTTTTAAAAAAAAAATCTAAGTAATAGTTTAAAACTTAATCAAATTTGTCATCAGATTATCTAACTATATAATTCATCACCAGGTCACATTACTAGGTGGAATATATTTACATTTTTAAACACATTTGAGTATTTAAGATAAAAAGATGTATTCTACTTTTTCGACATTTATGTAGTGACTTCATTTTTCTTGTTTCTCTTTCCCTCTGTATCTCTATGTACAATTACCTAACTCTTCATCTCTACATGAAAATGAACCTGTATTGGCAAGTTGTGAATATATACATTGAAAATTTAGTCATATAGCTTGTCATATTTCTAAGATTTATTTCTAAGACTACAGTTTAGAATTGGAGAAATTTGGAAAAGATTTATGGATATTATTCCCAAGGTAATATTTATAACTGTACACTATATCAGCACAAATAATATGCACAATGAAGAAAATTAATAAAGATACTGATAGGTGAAATTAGTCAACTTTTATCTTTACAGTAAAATACAGTTCAACCATTAAAATACTATTGTGGGGTCTAATTAGTAAAAGTTGTGTGTGGTGTGGTATATGCCTGTAATACTAGCCTATGAGGTTCATGTGAGAGGATCACAAGTTTGAGACCTATAACACAAGCCTCATAATGAATTGCAGGTAGAATCACATAGCAAGGGGGGAAAAGACTCAAAACCCTAAGTAAGTAAGTTTATGTTGTATCAGTGCAAACCTTTGACTTCCCAAGGCTCTGATATCTGACATAACATGTTCTTTCCATGTGTCTTACAGTTTTGTACCTATGAGTATTTATTGCCAAGTATAATAGGAAGCTTTTGTCCAAGGTTAAGAAGAAAAGTACTAAGACTGAGGAAAGACAAGAGTTGTTTATATATCCATAGGTAGCAGGCTCCATTGTTAGTGAGTTAACCAAAAGGAAACTAAAGGTGTTTCCAGGAGATAATTTAAAACTCATTCTGCAGCAGGTCTTTGTATGGTGGTTGTGAATAGCAAACAAAATGTTTTGATATCACTTGGCAGTAAATATAACTAAGTCAGTCTGAGATATATGTACATATGGTCTAATATTATCAATATTTCTATTTTTAGATTAACATGAAAGATAATAAAAATGCAAAATATGTTGAAAATCATATTTCATCAAATGACTTAAGAGCCTTTGTGTTTGAAAGTCAAGGAGATATGGAGATTTTCCTCAGAGAGGTAAGTACTAAGCAACAATACATTCTGACTCACAAGGTTCCTTCTGATTTTCTCCTTTATGGGTTTGTAATCTACTTGTGTAGTCTCTGAAAAAAAAAATCATATTCCTCAATATACTTACTTATTTTCTTAATGGCTTAGGATAGAAAAACTTGTCAGTGAGAGTAAGTGTAGCATGATCCTAATTAATATTAGTAATAAAGCCCAGAGTCAGATATTGGTGGGATGGGAGGAGGGAACTGAAAGATGAGAGCAGCAGAACAGAAGCCACAGTTACTTCTTAACTCTATGATGTCTCAGACTGAATGGGGGTAGAGGCCTAGAGACTTAACCTCATCAAATCTTCCAACCACATGGAGGCTGAGGTCCTGTCACTATCCACTTTATTATCCTGTCTTTACCTCCCTAGTGTTGGGGTTAAAGGCTTGCAACTCTCCCCCTCCCTGTTCTGTTTTTCTTTTAAAGTGGTTCAGTCTCTTGCAGCCCAGGATGGCCTTGAACTTCTGTTTTTCCTGTTTCCTCCTCCCGAGTGCTAGGATTAAAGGTGTACTACCTCTGTCTGGCTTTCTGGCTGGTTAACTAACTAGTGGCTAGTTCCACCTTCTGATCTCCAGGCAATCTTTGTTTGTTAGAATACAAAATACCATGTAACATTTCTCCTTTTTTGTCTGAATAAGAAGGGAAGGTTTTAACTAACACAAATATATATTGGTAATAATTACATTAACAGTGTCTAGTCCATTAGCATCTCACTAATCCAGAGAAAATATTCCATTACCTATTCTATCTTGGTGAGTCCAAGGTATTGTATCTAATTCACCTTCTACCCTAATTTGCATTACCAACCCAAGACCTATCTTTTTATGTCTCTTAACCATATATACTTTACACCTCTTTTGTGCCTTTTCTGAATTTGTTGAAAAGGAAAACTAAAATTATTAAAATCTTAAATTCCCTTAGAGACCTGAGAAGTATATAATATTACTTGAGTAAATAAGAAGTGTAGAACAAACAACTTTCAAAAATAAGAAATGATAAGAAACACTTAGCTGCTTGGACAGTTACCCAAGGTTCCTGTGCAGCATTGGGGCATTCATCTTTACCCTGCAGGCCTAGAATATCTGATAGACTTATCTATGAAGCAGGATTTTTTTTAAAGGACTGTCCCACCTTGTGTTGGCAAAGTTCAGCAGTCACTTTTCTATCCTGCATGTTCAATTTGGATAGTATACTGTCAGCAGTCATGGCAAGGGCAGAATAAACTTTTACCACAAAGAAAGTAAACTCCATGTGGAGTTTCTTCAGTGCCTATCTTCTCTGAAGTAGATTGTTGCTTCCAGGAGCATACATGTCTCATTGTCATAAAATTAAAACCAAACCAAAACAAAACAAAAACCATTATTATTAGAACATTTTAAGTGTCATATTTTTTTATGTAGTCTGTATATCTCTGAAGTGCATGAAGATGACCTGCCTAGCTAAAGTATCTTTGCTTGACCTTGAAAGCATACCTAGCATGTTTGTAATAGGTGACTGACTACTAACCTGTAGAAAAAGGTTTCTGGCAGGCCTAGTCCCAGACTACCTAGCCCCATGGTCCAGATCCGGACCAACAATCAAAGCCCCTAAGAAACATGTAGACACTTACATTAATTTCATCCTGCTTTGCCTGTGTCTCAGCCATATTGCTAGCTAGGTCTTTCATCTTAATTCATCTCATTTCCTTTAATCTGTCCTGTCATGTGTCCCATGGCTGACCTGTGTTTCTTTTTGTGTTGATTCTTGGGAGGCTGGATAGTATCTCTCTTGACTCCGCCCTCCTTCCCCTATCAATGCTTCGATTTCCCACCTACTTCTATGGTGCCTGCCATGACCAAAGCAGTCCCTTTATTTCACAGCATACAGAAACCTACATTTATTATCAAGGACTAGAAATTTACATTTCATTGTTAGATGAACTGTATAGGTACAGTATCTTGAACAAGATAGAAAACATGTACAATATATTCTAACCAAAATAACCTTAAATTTATATCAGTATTTAAAAATATATATCAGCATAAAATATTTAAAACTAGTAGTTGCTTTTTTGGTTTAAAAATAGATTCAATAATCTACCTTTTTATTCTGTCATTTCTATAACACAGAGAGAGAGAGAGAGAACAACAAAAATAACTTCAAATTTGTATCAATATACAAAAATCCAAGCCAGTGTAAAATATTTAATACTAGTAGTTCCTTTGTTGCTATAAAAGTAGATTCAGTAGTCTACCTTTTTATTCTATGTCATGTTACCTTCTTTTCTTTTTGAACAAGATCCCTGAATCTAATCTTTTTTCAGACCATTACCAATAACAACTTGTAACCAACCACTCTGCATGATGACAAATATCCAAAACCTACTGAACAAAAACCACCCACCCCACCTCTTGGGAATGTGGGTGTGGCATTCTTAAAATTAGTTCCTGCTGTCTGAGGGCAACAACATATTTAGGGGACCCTGAAAAAAGTGGGATAATTGTCAACACCTGGTAGAGCTAGCTAGCTAGCTGTATCATTTGTTGTCTAGTTTCTGTGTAATGGAAAAGTGCGGGGCTTATCTCAAGTCCTGGGTAGAGTAGTCTGGTGGCTTTATCATGTCAGCCACCCACCTTAAAATTGTCCTGAGCAGTTTGTAGTCCAAAGTCAATCTTTAAGTAATGTATGTCAGCTTAGTGGCATTACCCAATCTAGATGGAACCGTCATTTTGGGGACCCATCATCTTTTTGGAGCCTTCAGAGATCACATTAGGTCAGATTATTCCTTGTCTTAGTAAATTTTTCCAGGCAATTCTCCCTTCTTCTTTGGATGTTTATTTGTCTAATGGTCTTTAAATTCCTTAAGATGGTTGTTTTTATTTTCCTGGAAAAAAAGAAAGAAAACGGTGCCCCAACCCTAACTTTGGGGAATTTACCTTTTGGTAATTTATATCTGATCAAATGAAAAGCATTTATAATCAAGTTAGTTTAGAGTGCATGGTCATGCTGGTAGATGGACTGTCACCTCTTTTAATCAAGAGGTCGCTCATCATAGCCTGAAGTTTCTGGCCCAACCTAGCTCTGTAGTCCAAATCTACCCATAGCTGCTTAGTTCTGATAATCGCACAAAGGCTTATATTAATTACAAACTGGTCTATGGCTTAGGCATCTTGCTAGCTAACTCTTAAAAACTTAACCCATTTTTATTAATCTGTTTATTACCTTGTGACTTACCTGTACTTTTACATCTTGCTTCTTGGGCTGCTGGATCAAGCCTCTTGATTCCACCCTTCCTCTTATCTATCCTTGGAATTCCAAAACAGCCTCTATATTAACAAGTGGTAATCAAAGTATATTAACAGTGTACAGAAAAACAGTTCATATCAGCTCTAGTTCTGGTTTTTCCTGAAATTTTTGTTTTATCTTCTAAAGCTGTTCGATCATATAGAACAGTGTGGGGATTTTTTTTTTTTTTTTTTTTAATAATAGGCATTAGGTCATTTAATTGCTCTGGGATGGAGTTTCCCCCATAGTCACAAGGAACAACTGAACTGAATTTGACATGAGGGCCTTTGAGACATTTCCTAATAGCAAAGGGTTACCTTGTCCTTTGTTGATCTGCATTCATTGGTATTGTCTGTCTTTCTCACACTTTTTACATACTCCAGAGGGGAGGGACCTTCTGTTTAGATTATTCCTAGGGGAAAAAAAAAAAAAAAAATTCTACAGTCCCTTTTAGATGACAAGATTAAGTATTGAATGTATCTCAGTACTTAATACATTCCATTGTGGGTGCTGATCTTGCCTCCTGTAGCCCAGGCCTTGAACTCTTGAACTCTTGTTCTTTCTGCATCTTCCTTCCAAGTGGGATCAAAGGTGTGAGCCACCACTTCCTGGCCTCGATGGTTAATTAGTAACTAGCTCCACCCGCTAATCTCCAGGCAAGTTTTATTTGTCGGAACACAGACAAAATGTCCTACAACAAACAAGGGCACACAGACGGAAAGCACAGCTTTCTCCTTCCATGTCCTTTTATGTGGGCTGCCACCAGCAGGTGAGGCCCAGTTTTAGTGTGAGTCTTCTCACCTCAGATGATCCAACTAAGAAAATTCCTCACAGATAGGCCCAGCTGCTTAGATTTTAAAGTTGCTTCCAAATGTAGTCAAGTTGACAATCAAGATTAGCCATCACAGCTGTTATTTATTTTATTGATCATTGCCATTCTGACTGGGATAAGATGAAATCTCAGAGTAATTTGAATTTGCATTTCCTCGATAGTTAAGCATTTCTTTAAGTGCTTCTCAGCTATTATGTTTCATTGTTTGGGAATTCTGCTTAGTTCCTGTTCCATTTTTTTAAATTGGCTTATTTGTTTTTTTGATGTGCTACTTTTTCTTGGTCTGTTACTATTCTTTATATTTTCTAGACACTCACTTTCTTCCATGAGTGAGTTTTTTATCTTGAGTATTGTGTATTTTTTAATCTAGAGTTTCTTTTAGAATGTTTACTGTATCCACTAGGGTTGGCCATCTGTTCAGTACCATAATAGTTTTATTGAACAATCTTAACTGCTTTATAATTTGTGTGTGCTAAATCTGACATTTCTGTTCCTATGAGGTCACTTTCTGAATACTTTTTCTATTAGCTGTGATCTCATTTATTTCTCATACATAAGAAGTTTTATGTTCACTAAATTTGCAGATCACGCTCCTAGCATCAGTTAGTTAGTTACCTTCTGAAGAGACTGGTTAGCAGTGAACTTAATTGAATTCAGACTTTAAACTGTTAACAACTGAAAAATGTGTGCGCGTGTGTGTGTGTGTGTGTGTGTGTGTGTGTGTGTGTGTGTGTGTGTGTGTGTGTTGGCATGTGGAATCAAATGTAACATCTGGTGTCTTCCTCTCTCCATCTCCTAAATTTTTTTTTTTTCCAACAGAGGTTTCTTTAGTTTATTACATGATATAAAAGTGCTTGCAGTGACACTCAGGAAATAGGACCCGCACCTTGCCAGGGCAGCACAATAGAGCCAACCCTGTTAGCACAGGTGTGAATGAACCAGGCCTGAAGTTATGAGCATGGAAGAGCTGCCCCATTTCTCATCTGTCTTGTGTGGCAAGATACACACACACACATTCTAGTCACCACAGATGCCACCCTCTGATTTCTTCTAGCCACAGACTACATTTTTCTACCTAAATTTCAGCTCCTAGAGCTCCTACTTGATTGGGGAATGCTCTCAAGTCACATACCACATAAGCACAGGTTGTGCTTAGTTCCATCTGTCTCATTTGTTTTCCCAGTACTTTAAAAATAATTGTTTGAAATTTTACCTAGAGTTTATGATCATTATTGACAGATAGGTAAGCCCAATATGAGATAATTTATTATTAATGAAAGTGTAACTGCCATCTATATTTTTTGAGGCCAATCCCAGGCATCCTGTTCATTTGAAAATTCAGTACATATTTTTGAAAGAAATGGTCTCTCAGATGGGTGTAGGGGCACATACCCATAATCCCAGCCCTTGCGAGTCTGAGGCAGAAAGAGTGAGTTCAGCCTGAAGTATGTAGTGAGTTCTTGTCCACAGAATGTGTAAGACCCTATCTTAACAGAAAAACCAAAAGCAAAGAAAACTATAAAGTAGAAAAGCTCATATTGAATTCCGGGAGGTAAAGTGAAAAGAAAAAAAAAAAAAAAAAAAGATAGTGATTTGCTTAAATTTCTGATCATTGTACTAATGTCAGTGGGAATATAGTAACTTTAAAAATTATTTCAGTTTAGCTCGTGGTAATTAATACTGTCTTTTTCCTTTATTCAGGTTCGTGACAATAAGAAGTTAAGAGTAAATGCTGTTATTGCTCCCAAGATTTCATATGCAGACAAAGCACCTTCAAGATCTCTGAATGAGTTAAAGTAAGTTGAAAGTACTATTAAAACTAATTTGAATACTGAATGATCTTAAGTGACTTTTAATTCTTTACATTGTATATTTATTATAAGCTACACTAGTCTGTCTTAGGAGATAGGCAGAAGTCTAAAATTTCAGGTTTAGGAATTTGCCAACGTTCATATTTTATAAAGGTGATTTTTCAAATTAGTAGAACAGTATTGGATTAGTTAAAGAAACATACTAAATATCTTACTAAAGGTAAAAGGCACAGTTAGCCATTAGAAAGAAGAAATAATTAATCATTTTCTAATGCAAAAATAATTTCTGGGCTGGGTGATGGTGGCTCATGACTTTAATCTCAGCACTTGGGAGGCAGAGGCAGGCGATTTCTCTGACTTTCAGGACAGCTGGAGCTCTTAGAGAAACCCTGAGTCAAGAAAATCATTAATAATAATTTCTATAAGGGCTAAATGTAAAGAAACACAGTCTTACGTAATCATATGTAAATATCTGATCTCTGGATTTAACTAGACATTTTTAACAAAAAAAATTAAGAATAGGAACAGAAAAAGATAGTGTGTAAGAAAAAGTAGATTATAATTGTAAAAAGCTTACGCTTAGCAGCAAGGAAGCAAATAGCACAAGTGATTTTAAAGGGTAAAAAGCTTGTTCAATTGTTTGCCTTAGTTACTTTTCTTTCTTTGTTGTTGTTTTAAGACAGAGTCTCACTGTGTACCTCTGTCTGTCCTGGATCTCACTATGTAGAGCAGGCTGGCTTTGAACTTGTAGAGATCCACCTGCTTCTGCCTCCCAAATGCTGAAATTAAAGGCATGTGCCACCACCTCCAGCTTTAGTTACTTTTCTATTGCTGTGAAGACACACCATGAGAAAGCTAATTAATAAGAGAAAGAGTTTTTAGTTAGGGGGCCTGCTTACAGTTTCAGAAGTTTAATAGAATCCATTACCATAATTGTGGGGTGCATGACACCTGGCATGCAGACATGGCACTGGAGCAGTAGCTTAGAGCTTACATCTGATCCACTGGCACAAGGCAAAGGGAGAGAAACTAGGGTTGGTGTGGACTTTTGAAACCTCAAAACCCACCCCCAATGATACCCTCTCCTCCAATAAAGCTGCACCCTCTAATCCTTCACAAACAGTTCTACCAATTGGGAACCAAGTATTCAAACATGAGCCTATGGGAGCCATTCTCATTTAAACCACTACGCTATATTTTACATACTGCTTATTGACTACTTGTCAGCAATCAGGTTGTATGTCTGAGAGTGCACATGTGTGTATACCAGTGTCTGGAAGACAACCTCGGGTGTCATTTCTTATACTTTTCCATTCTAAAACTTTTTTGTGGTGTAGGGGAAAGGACAGTCTTATACTATCCTGAAATTTACCAAGTAGGGTAGACTGTGTTGCTTGAACACCCAGTGATCCACTGTCTCCACCTCCCCATTGGGATAATAAACCAATGCTACCTTGGCTGAAGATTTTGTGTGGGCCGTGGGGCTTGAACCCCAGCCCACTGCACCTAGTCCTTTTTATTGTACTTGCATGGCAAGCATTCTATCTGCTGAGCCATCTCCTCAGCCTAGTGACCAGATTTTTAAAGTAATAAGAGGAAAAACCAAATCAGTCTTTTTCTTTTCAGACAATATGGCTTTTTTTCATATTTACGAGAGCTGTTTGATGCACCTGACCCTGTGATGAGTTACCTTTGCTGCCAGTATCATATTCATGAAGTTCCTGTGGGAACTGAAAGGACCCGAGAAAGAATTGAACGGGTAAGAAAGTAAAGATCCATAACAGAAGTGATACAGAGTCACCTAGAACAAATTAATAAATACTTTTACTTTTAGAAGAATTGAATAAAGTTAAAACTTGGAATGCCTAAATGCTCTTAGCTGATTCTGCCTTGCTTGATAATGCATATGATATTTAATCTTTTAAAATCTTGCACTCTAGAGTAGATTGTCTTTCAAGTGTACTTTAGAAGGTTAGGCTGGGATGTAGGTCTATTCTGGTAAGTTTTAAGACTGTCAATAAACAAATGGCCACTTTTTATAAGATCTTATCTTACAAATACATCCTTAAAGGTTTTTTTTTTTTTTCAAGCAGGGATAGACAGAACAAATCTCTCTTAGAACAGGCTTTTCTTTTTTATTTGTGAAAAGTTAATTGTTTGATTTTTTTTTTGTATTTGTTTTATAAGACAGAATGTCATGTTTCCAGGCTCTTAAATTACTGTGTAGCTGAGTATGACTTTGAATTCCTTTATCTTTTTTCTCAGCCTCGCAAGAGCTAGGATTACAATTGTGTACCACCGCTCCTAGCTAGGGCTGTTTGTTTGTTTTTTAGACTACTAAGTTTATGTTTTGGTTATTATGAGTGAACTGAGAATTAATTACAGACCTACTTGAAGTTCTCCTCTTCTTCCTCCTTTATGTTGTTTCCAAAACATTTATCTGTAATACATTAACCACATTTTAGAGATGTTAAGTCTGGTATATTGGTCTTCTAGTATTCTCATGGTTTATGTTTTTAATTGTGTAGTCATTGAAAGCATATACCATAGTTTTTATTAGAATGTTTATGAATTCGTACTTTTACATTATAGGTAATACAAGAAACTGGATTAAGACAAATTTATACAGCAGAAGAAAAGTATGTGTTAAAAACTTCTTTCTATTCAAATAAAGTTATTTCTAGTAACACATCTCTGAAAGTAGCTCAGTTCCTCACTGTCACTGTAGATCTAGAGCAAAGAAGACACTTGGAAGAGCAGCTAAAGGTTGGTTCATTGCAAATAGTTATTAAATTGTTGGCTGAGTTTTAATACTTTAGAACTTTAAAAGTTTTTGTTAAAAATTTGCATTTCCCATAGGAAATTAATAGAAAATTGGAAGCAGTGGAATCAGGATTGGTGGCCTTGCGTGACACGAACAAGCATCTTGAGCTCAAAGACAATGAGTTGAGACTGAAGAAGAAGGAACTTCTTGAAAGAAAAACCAAAAAAAGACAACTGGAGCAGAAAATCAGCTCCAAGCTGGGAAGGTATCTTGTAGCTTTGGGTGGGTAGCTCAACAAAGTATGGCATGTGTTCAGCCCTCAAATTACATTAATGCTCAAATTACAGTTGTGCCTAGGGCAAAGGGCAGTCAAACTAAAGTATTTCATTTCCAGTCCTTTGGCCCATTTAATGGCTGTGAGTACAAGTGTTTAGAATATAGTTAGAAATTATATTGGTAAAGGAAAATGACAGTTGTAGATTCTTTTCTAGGGCCTGTGATACTTCCAGCCATGGGTAGTTGGCTAGGTTTATAATACCAGGCATGAAATACTTTCTTTTGAGTGGACTTCAGTTCAATGAGATATCTATTAATGACCCCCAAGATAAAAATGCTGCTGTTACACTGATGAGGATATTTATTATTTGGTGATTTTACATCATGCACCCCATCAAACTTAGTTATCAGACCTCTCAGATTCATGCCCACTCTTATGATCTCCCCATTTACAAAAAGACCCATTCATGCTCTTTTATTTATCAGAGCATAATTAAACTCCCTATTTCTGCCTGTTCTTTAGCCTCTTAGAGTCACCATGGTTTAGTGGAAAGACCATGAACACCAAGTTGGTGTTAAACTTATTCTACCACTTAATATCCATAAGGTTAGGTGATTTACTTAACTTTTCAAACCTTTGTTTTTTAATTCTTCAAATTATTTTAAAGATAATTTTAGGACTCATGCATGGGGGCAGGACTTAGCCCATGTAACTCAGGATGGACTCACACTCACTATGTAGCTGAGAATGACGTTAAACTTGTAATTTTCCTGTCTCTGCCTCACCACCACTCCTGGTAATGCTGCTGGGGGAAGGGAGAACTGAGCCCAAGTCTTTATGCTTTGTTAGGCAAGAATTTCATCATCTGAGCTACAGTTCCAACCTTGTGTTGGTTTTTGTTTTTGTTTTTGTTTTTTTTCTGTTTTTAACCTATGGATCAGTTCTACCTACTTAAGATTGTATTTCATGAACACTATAGTAACAGTTTATATTAAATAAATTCTGGGCCAGATATATATACTATGTTGTGTGTGTGTGTGTGTGTGTGTGTGTGTGTGTGTTTTCTCCAAAGTTCAATGGTAGGAAATTTCATCATCTACAATTTACAGATAAAAAAGCTTAAGCTCTTTGTCAAGTTCTGCTTATCAAAAGGAAAAGTTCAAGCTCCCTTTCTGACTCCATATTCTACATCAGTACCATTACTGATATTAGATCATGCTGGTCATAGAGCTCCACAGTATGATTTGATCCTGAGTGAGTGCATTAGGAGATGCTTAAACTAGAAGGTAGCATTTGTACTTGTGATTATTATTACTATATAACCTAGAAAACTTGAGGGGACCTAAGACTTTGGGCGTGGTCCTGTGTTTAGCTCTGATCTCCCCATTGTTATGTGTGTCTCTCCTATAGTATAAGGCTGATGGAACAAGATACTTGCAATCTGGAAGAGGAAGAACGAAAAGCAAATACTAAAATCAAAGAAATAAATGTTCAGAAAGCAAAACTTGTTACTGAATTAACAGGCCTTGTAAAGGTAAGGCAGTTCTTAATTTTTGACATTTTTTAAATATTTTTAGAGGATTTTGTGGGAAATAATCTAAATGTTTTTTGTTTTAGTAATAAAGTTTTTATGATTAGTTTCAGCTTCTTCAGGTTTTAATGCTTACAGAGAATTTTAAAAGTTAACTTGTTGGGCTGAATTATTTTCTTCCAAATGACTTAAATATATAGGAAATTACATTTTTAGAAGTAGTTTTATATGAACTATTTGATGGGGATGTCAGTCACAGTAGAAAGATGTTAATTTTTCATGATTCGTAATTTTGTTTTGAACAGACTGCCTTTTTTTATAGTTGTAAAACTTTGCAACATAAAAACAAAATTCTTATGGATTGTTTGCTCATAGGTTTGCACTTCTTTGCATATACAAAAAGTTGATTTGATTCTTCAGAATACTACATTGATCTCTGAGAAGAACAAATTAGAAGCAGATTACATGGCATCATCTTCACAACTGCGTGTCACGGAGGTAATATAGTTTGTCTTTGTTTTATATTTTGGAGTCCATTTTCAAACCACTTTGAAAGTATACGTCACATCCTGTCATTTGAGATGTGCACTTAATAGGTACTATATAATTAAATTTTAGAGGCCTTCAGGAGAGCTCATTGTTAAAAGTGCTTGCCACATAATAGTGCTGACCAAAGTTTAACCTTCAGAACCCAGGGAAAGGTAGGAGAAAGCTGAATCCACAGAGTTATTATGTACACTAGTCTGTACTCTCAAGCATAATAATGTTTATTATTAATAAAATACATTTTGTCAAGAGGAAGCAGTAAAATATGTAACAGTGGATGATAAACTCAACATAATAACCTTAACTTTAATATTTGGCAATGCAATGATAAAATAGTGCAGGGGGAAAGAAGTGGTAAATAATACACAAATTTAATTCTAAAGATGTAGCATCAAGGTGATGATGACAGTTATTTTTCATTTTCATTCTTAGTTTTTTAATCTTGTGTAGCCTCAAGTTTTTGACTCGTCTGTGCCTACAGTCTGATAAAGGATTTCCCACTCACGGGCTTGCAGCACATATAAAATAATTATTTAGAGGCTAATATTAATTATAAATTGTTTTGCCTAAGTGGCTGATTGTTTGTTAGCTTTTATAACTTAACTTATTTTTACCAATTTATTTTTTGTCACATGGCCCATGGCTTATCTGTATTTTTATATTTTGCCCTTTTTGGGTGGCAGCTTGTAGCTGACTTTGTTCCCCTTTATCTATACTCAGATTTCCCGCCTGCCTCTAAGATGTTTTTCCACAGGCCAAAACAGCTTCTTATTAACCAATGATGATTCATTCATAGCATACAGAAAGACATTCCAAATCAATCTCCAAATTTCTTTCTCAAAAATAGAAGAGCACCTAGTATTCTAAACATCTGTGGATGACCTTTGCAGTAATAGAACTGAACGTTGAGGAATCCCCGTTAATGTCCTGGTCTGTTGCTAACCACATATAGTTAGCACCACCTTAGACAGTTTATAAAGAATATCTCAGTAGACCACTCTTTTTTAATTCATTAAGTTCAAGAATCCTAGACCATCTATACTTCTGACCATCTGCTACAAAACCCTGGTTTTCCATGGCCCATTCATGGTTAGTAATTCACTAGAGGAGCACAGAACTCTGAACAAAAGTGACTTTTATCATAAAGAGTAATACAAACAACATTCAAGAGGATCCTGAACAGAGTCTCTGTGCCCTTCTTGTGAAGAATTGCGGTGTGTCACTCTTCTGATGATTCTTCGTGTTTGCCAGCCAGGAAACTGCACTATGCTGCAGGGTTTCTATTGAGTTTCTTTTACATGGGCATGGTTGCATCATTAGCCATGTGTTATTGTTTGATTTTGCTCTTTTGGGGGACCTGCCACCCAGGTTCCAAATAATCACACATGAAGACCTATTTTTAAATATAAATGTCTAGCCTTACCTTGGCTTGTTTCTAGCCAGCTTTTCTTAACTTTAAATTACCCTATCTTTTGCCTCTGGGCTTTTACCTTTCTCTATTTCTATATATCTTTTCTTTCCTTCTTCTGTGGCTTGCTATGTGACCAGGTGGCTGGCCCCTAGCTTCTTCCTCTCTTTATTTTCATGCTGTTTCTTCTTTTGTTCTTTTACTCCTGTTTATTTTCTCTCTGCCTGCCAGCCCTAACTATCCTTTCTCATGCCTCTGTATTGGCTATTCAGCTCTTTATTAGACCTATCAGGTGTTTTAGACAGGCAAAGTAATATAGCTTCACAGAGTTAAGCAAATGCAATACATCTTTTTATCATTACACAAAATGTTCTACAGCATAAGGAAATAATATATATTAAAATAATATTTTACAATATCTGTGTGGTTGTACTCAGTCTCCAGACCTTCTATCTGAATTTGGGAATTAAGTGCTAATGTGATATGATTCAAAACTCTCTAACCATAAGATTAGTCTTTCTGTCATTGTTCACTAACATCCTGAGTTCACCCCCTTACAGTATACTCAGGTGTGATCCAAGGAATTCTTGAATAAAAAATAATGCATGGGCTATAAAAATTACTGTTGCAAAATACAGACAGAATTAAGGCCAGGAGAATACATGATTATAATTCCAGCACTTGGGAGGCCAAGGCAGCAGGATCATTTGAATTTAAGAATTTGAAATCAGCAGAGGCAATATGGACCCCCCATCTCAAATAAATAGCCAATTGTAAATCACATTATTAAATTTGAATGTCTATAATTTTTCTACTAAATTCTTTTCTAAATTCTAATATCTATATAATGTGAAGCATACATACATATAAATGAAAATTTTTTCAGAAAGGATAAAAATAGAAGAATCATGTTTCTGGTTATCTTTTTAGTGTGGTAAAAACATAACACTGGATTTATAGTGTTTATACAGCTCTAGATTTACTAACAATGACTAGTACACTTAAACTTGGGGTTTTATGTAAATTCATGAAATGTGTTATATGAGTGGGACACTAAAGTCTTATCTCTTTATCTTATTAGGAAGTTATTGGCATCTTACATATGTTACTAATTGAAAAATAGAAGAGGGATGTGTATAGTGTTTCCACCTTGTATAGAAAGTGGTCAGAGGAGTGTGGTGAAGCCCACGGGGACTGGCCAGCACCTTTCTTATGTGCTCATAGGGTAGGAAATGAGCTTAATCTTTATTTGTTTTTAGTTGTTAGGTTTTTTCTACTTTGAAATAACCTACAAGTAAAATTAATTTTTCTTTAAGACATAAGCAAAATGAAACAAATACTTTCAACTTTGTTTATCAGCATAACCTCATGGAGAAAAATTATTCTGAAATAATATGATTCTAAACAAAAGAAATTTTTTTCAAAGGAAATCTTACCTTGTTTTTAGTAAATAAGCTGCTAGTACCTGAGATGTTCTTGTATAAGAAGTAAATGATGCCATTAGGATTTTTAGCCTAAAAGAAGGCAGCTTCAGTGTAAAATAAGAATGTTAAATAATAAAAACTTTGAAGACTTTGAGTTGAAAATAACCATAATAATTTCCCAATATATTTTCTTTAAATGGAGGGGTGGGTAGATAAGCCCAGCATGGTGGTACATAGCTTTAATGCCTGCACTCAGGAGGCTATATCAAGAGGATAGTTTGAGGACACCTTGTACTACATAGTGGATTCTTACTTCAGGGGTGAGAAAAATCACCCTTCCCAAAAGAAAATAAAACATTTTTCATTCCATCTTCATGGCCTCTAATTACTGATTTGTACTAAAATGATTCATTGGAGAAAATAGTTGATTTCAAGTCTAGAAAAAGAAATTTACGTGTAAATAATCATAGATAAACCTTGATGGTTTTGTTATACATGAAAGCAATCCAGATGATTCTGTTAACCTAAATGAAGATTCTTAAGTGGCCATAGATGATGGGCCAGTAAGTTGAATATTTCAGGAATGTCTAAATTGACATTTAGAATAATTCTCTAAAAACACTTTATTAGATCGGAGGATATGTAGAAAAGCCAGTTTATCCTACTTTTTTTTCTCCCTAAAAGTGAGGGTTGGAGGTGGGATGAGAGAAAGTCTCACTATTTGGGGGAGGGGGGGGATAGCCTGAAACTATGTAGGCCAGGCTGGCCTCAAACAAACCTCTAACTCATAGAGATTCACCTGCCTCTGCCTTTTGTGCCAAAGCCTGCAGAGGCCACAAGAGGGTGTTGACTCTTCAGGAACTAGAGTTGCAGAGTTGTGACCTTCTGCATGAGTAGTATGTGCTCTTAACAGCTGAATCATCTCTCTAGCCCCATCATTGTACATTTCATATAAGAACTGTATATTATCAGGGATGCTGAAATAGATAGGATCTTTATAGATATAGTCTAGCTGATGAATAAAGGAGAAATTATAGTATTAGAAATGTGTGTCCTCATGACATATCATTTATGAAATAATACTGGGAAATAATTAAATTTCTGTGTATAAACCTTTATTTAGAATAGAATAGGGTATTGTGATCTCTGAACTATTGACATTTGGATCATGCAATTCTTTCTGTAAGAGACATATTATCTTGTGCAATAGCAGCACTATTGACTACCTAACAGGAATGAATAATAACACAAACAGTAATGGCAATCAAAAATTTCTAAAGAAGTTGCCACTTGCACACTAACAGGCAGTAACCTTTGGTTTACTCTTTTTGAGATAGGGTCTTGTGTAGATTAGATGATCTCAAACTTACAGAGATCACCTGACTCTGTCTTTTGCCATCTGGGATCAACAGGATGCATTACTCACCAACCCTCCCAAGAAATGAGTTGTATGGATGGCTTGTGGGTAAAGTGCTTGCTGTACAAGTATGAGAACCTGAGTTTAAAACCTATGTAAAATGCCAAACACGGCAACATTTCTGTAGCCCCAGTGCTGAGTGAGCAGAGACAGGTGGATCACTTAATAAACACTGTTGCAGTTTTATGTATTCCTCACCTGAAAATGTTCTCAGAAGCATTCTCCATTTCAGATTCAGATTTTGGATATTTGTATTAAATATAATGGAATGCTTTAGTGATAGGATCCAGGGCAAAACATAATCACATCATGTTTTATGTACATATCATAAACATAACCAGAACATAAGATGATACCTTTCTCTGCTGTGACTGTGTTTTGACTCTGGCCTACTATGGATGAAGTGAGGAACTTTTCACTTGTGGCATCATAACAGTGTTTCTGATTAGAAACTTAGGTTTTCAGATAGAGATGTGTAGCTGGAACTTTTCTTATGTCTCACAGCTGCTTGGTCCCAAATAAACACACAGAGGCTTATATTAATTACATGTTTAGTCCATGACTCAGGCTTCTTGCTAGCTAGCTCTTGCCTCTTAACTCAACCTACTTCTATTAATCTATGTGTTTTTCACATTGTTTGTGGCTTAACTGTGTTTCATTACGTCTTGCTGCCCAGGCAGCTGGCAGTTGTAGTCAGAAGTTTCTTTGTTCTGCTTGGGCCTGCAATCTGGACAAATCTCTCCCATCCATGGTCTCACAGCTGCTTATAAAATAATTGGCCTGGAGGCTTAATGTTATAGTAACTGCTGGGCTAGTAATTCAGGCATATTATTAACTAACTCTTACATTTTAAATTAGCCCATATTTCTTGTCTGTGGTTAGCCACGTGGTTTGGTACCTTTGCTCAGTGCAGCATTCTCACCTTGCCTCCTGCGTGTGGTAGGCAGCTACTTCTCTGCTTTTCTTCTTCCCAGAATTCTTCTAGTCTGAATGCCCTACCTGTACTTCCTGCCTGACTACTAGCCAATCAGCATTTTATTAAACCAATACAAGTGACAAAACTTTACAGTGTACAAGAGCATTATCCCACAGGCAGTGTCTGCTCTAACCTCACCTTTCTTCTTCCTCTATCTCTCTAGGATTTCTGGCCTGGCTTATATCATGTCTTACCATAGACCAAAACAGCTTCTTTATTAATCAAGGTAGGGACACATATTCACAGCATACAGAAAGATAGCTCACTATACTACTCCAACTATACTACAAGATTTCATTATTTATACATAGATAGGTCAAAACTTGTAAGCTTGTGAATTAGACAGTCAGTTTAGGGCTATAATTTTTAAATCTCAAATTTGATATGAAAATTTCAAGTTGGCATTTAAGGAAAATATCCAATGAGTTTCATATTTTCAATTATGTGTTTTGTCTAGTTTCTAAGATATAATTAGCAACAGTTAGATTGGAGTTAGGATATATGATAGTCGTAATTTCTTCACTAAAAAATTGAAGAAATACATAAATTTATAATCAGTGTTTTACTAATGGCATGATACTTAGGACTTAAATTTAATTGTGTTCATATAGAAAGTAGCTTTTATTTTATTTGAATCTTATTTAATGAACTGTTAAGTAGTACAAGAAAGTCACTAAATAATTCTTTCTTCCACAAGGGGGCCTTCCAGGAAAAGTTTGTTTGTTTTTTTGTTGTTGTTGTTTAGCATTCATTCATCAGGTAATTCTGTAACTTTCATAACAATTCGGCTTTCAGTAGAATTTCAGAGAAAAGGTAATAATCATTTCTTCAAGATATACGCTTAAAATATTTTTTCCGAACTATTAATTGAAGATGTTTTATAAGTTTTGAAATTGTTATGTATCTTAAACAGATAAGATTATTTTCTATACTCAGTTAAATAACTAAGGCTAGAGTTGAATCAGGAATCCAAATAAAGTCTTTGATTAACTTGACTTTACATCTCTATCTTATATAAATATATGTTTCTCTTTTTTTCTATTCCACCAACAAAGATAAATAAAGATTGTGCTTTAAAGTGATCAGGAGCTTCTTTCTGACTCACTACCATGGAGCTTATGCTGTTTCCAGCCTCTTCCTCATTTCCCCATGTCTTTTGTTATTTTTTTAATAAAATTGTTGAAAATTTTGTACATGAATGAACTACATTTGTGTCATTTTCACCCCCTCTCTAGTTCCTTTAGTATTCCCCCATTTTTTCAACTTCATGACCTTTTATTTATAATTTTTACCCACATACATATACAAATATGTGTCTGTGTATACATACAACATACCAAGTCCATCTGGTGATGTTCATTTAGAGCTGACCATTTGAGATTAGACAGCCTATAAGAGATCTCATTCTCCAGTAGTCATTGATCATCTAGGTGTGGGACCTTATGAATTTTTCCCATCTCCTTTGCTATATCCAGTGGTATTTTCAGTGTGTGGGTCTTGTATTGCCACCCATGTTTTTGAGATTTTTCTGGATATAGTAGCATTCTACTTACACCTCAGCATTTCTCAGGCACCCCAGTCCTCTGTCTCTAAAAGTATTTCTGTTCGTCTTTTGTAATGTTCCTTGAGCCTTGGATGTGTGTGTGTGTGTGTGTGTGTGTGTGTGTGTGTGTGTGGTGTACTAATTGGATCTGTATATCCTTTACTCACTTATGTTTTACATTTTAACAAATGTTAGATTCCTGTAGTAGAGATCTGCAGAACAATCTGTGATGAAAGGTATGCTATGTGCTATGCTAGAATACAGTTAGAGTTTATGCCGGTTTAGGAAATGACAGTAGTAGACCTCCTCTAAGGTCTGTAACCTCTCCAGCTATGGCTAGTCAGCTAGGTTAACAGTACCAGCCATGAGTCCCCTCATATTGAACAGGCCTTAAGTTCTATCAGGTAGCTGTTATAAAATGCCATCATCATACCATTGGGGATATTTTACATGGTTAGCAACTGGGTAGAACTTTTGAATACTTTTCTCCCTTGGCAGCATGCATAGCATCTTCTCATACTATGAGAGCTAATCTTGAAAGTGGCTTTCAGAATTCTTCCAAGTCCTGTGTCTAAAATGTATAGTATCTTCATAGTATATTACCTTAAGTTCTGGGAAGCAGCCAAAGACAATGACAACTGTTATTTTAAGGGTCTCTTGGACACCCCTGCCCCAACAACTCAGAGGCATGGGGAGCTGCAGTGTGTCACATAGTATACCCTTTTGTCTAGTCAGCTCCACTGAAAAATGTTCATTGCAATTAGTCATTGGTAAGGTTCAAGGCATCATCAATGGACCCTAACTGAAACTCCTCTAAGGGCTGTGCAGGTGCCCAGCATCTGCCTGGTCAGCCACCTGAGACCATATTGGTGTCTAAGGGTCATGCTGCTGCCGGGGCTATATAGATCTGGGTGACCTGTGTTGCCACCGGAGCCATGGTGATGTCTGGGCAACAGTAGGATGTTCAGATTTTAAATTAGCTTTAGCAAAAAAGAAAAAAGCTTAAGTCTATATTTGGAGTTACTTATTCAGATAAGGATTTTTTGGTGTGTAGTGTCTTTCCCCCAGCAGATGAGAAATGAATGAAATTGTTCTTATTTAGTTTAACTTTTATATTTATAATGTCTCTATTAAATACATTCTTAGCAGTTCCCTTGTGTATCTAGAATGTATTGTAAAATACATTTGCATATATATTTTATTCATTTGTGTACATATGCCTATGTGTTTTTTTGTCAAAATGTCTAAGTTCAAAACTGTGATAATGAAAGCATGTTATAAAAATTAAAAGAAAATAAACGGGTTTTGTCACAAGGTAATGTCACAAACAAATATGTACAGAAAGGCTTTCTCAGATTAAAATTTGTTAGGCAAATTCTACCAAACAGAAGTGAATTATTAAATGAGGTTTCGGCCCATCTCAGCCTAGAGCTTCAGATAATCAACTGAGTGATAGTTCATTCCTACAGTATTCTAATATTTCACTTTAGCATAGTCCAGAGGAACAGGAAACAGGAATAGAAGTCATCAGGAATGTTGAGCTCTACCTAGCTGCTTCTTGTTTTGCTCTTAGAGAGTAAAGTGGGACAACTGGGAATTTTTAATGTTTATTTTATTTCTCCCAGACTAAAGGAATTTATTCAAGGAAACCATAGTAGTAAGTAATTAGATAAAGACCTGCTTTTATTTCAGTTCAGTTCAATATGTAACCTTTTACTTTTTGTAGTATTATCTCTTTGGTTTGTTGTCAAACTGGTAAACGTAAGTCACCATCCAAGTTCCTCAGAGATAGTAATTATTCTTGAGATATGACTAGGGTATCCACCCCACTGTGTGTGTGTCTGTGTGTCTGTGTGTCTGTGTGTATGTTTACTAGGGAGTCTAGTTTGAAATTTATTACAGAATAAGGTAAGCACTTTTTTATTAGAAAAGTTCTAATCCCTAGTTTTATAGCCTCAGACAAGTTCTCAGTGCCTCTTAGCCACATCTAAAAGGTAATTGATTTCCTAAGATTGTAATGGGTATTGAGTTGATGAATCTGTGGAACAGTGCTTGTGCTAATACTTGGTCTGGAAGTGGCTTGAGATAGATTAGGTGCCTCCCTTGTCCCATGTGAAACTTGAAAGTCTGGCCCTTGTTCACCTTGATAAGACTAAATATTTATATACTTACAAAGTATATAAACTTCTAACCATATTAGGTTACTTACTGATAAGAATGTCTTTGAAGCTTGCGTGCCTGTATATTTAAAATCTTCTGTCCTTGAAATTTCTTTTGTAACTGGTTCTTAGTAATTTTTCCCCATTAAAACTGTGCACTTGGCACAGATGAGCTATTCTGACCTTTCATCATGCCATCTCCTACTTTACACACTGTCCACACGATTCTCACTGAAAAGCAATTACTATTAACAGAGGAACATATGCTGTAGAGGATAATCATAGTATCTTATACTTATAATTACTTGTGAGGTAGAAGCAGAAAAATGAGTCCAACACTAGCCTTGACTACGTAGTACGTTTAAGGTGAGCATGGACTCTGTGAAACCCTATCTCCAAGGTAGCAGGTACCTTTTTCTTCCCTTTTGGTTTTCAATTTTTTATTTTGTTCGCTTGTTTGTTTTTGAGATTATAATTACAGCATTGCCCCCTTCCCCTTTCTCCCTCTAAACTCTATATACCTTCCACTCTCTTTCACATTGATGACTCTTTTTTTTAGTGATGCCCCTTTAATTTTTTTGTTTATAAAGAGTCTTAATGTTATTAGAAAATACATAAAAAATAAGCTAGCAAAATAGATCTGGACCCGATATAATTAGAATATTATGGAAGTAAAAAAATAAAAGGTTAGATTGTGATGAGGTTCTGAGTAATTATATTTTTTTTTCTTTTTTTAAACATAGGTTTAATTTTTAACCTAAAACCTTACTACCATTAGGATGCCTTTTTTTTTTTTTTTTGTATAATTTCCCTTCTGTTTTAATAATTTTTTTCAACCTTCTATTTATTACTTCTGTCTGTCTTTTTTCTTTTTTTGGGAGGGTAGGGATTTTTTTATTCACTTTTTTATTTAATTTTTTTTTAACATACCCAGCACTGTTTCCCTTCCTCCCTTCTTCCCAGTCCCCCCCTCAACTTCCTGCCATCCCATCTCCCCATTCATTCCTCATAGAGGGTAAGAATTCCCTAAGTGAGTGAATCCAGTCTGGCATATCCAGCTGAGGTAGGACCAAGCCCCTCTCCCCAGCATTAAGCTGAGTTTGGTGTTTCTTTGCAGGGAATGGGCTCCAAGAAGCAAGTTTATGCACTAGTAATAAATTCTGGTTCCTCTGTTAGGCCCCACAAACTGCCCATACCATTGGACTGTGATCCATATTCAAGGGGCTTAGTTAAGCCCTGTACAGGTTCTCCAGTTATCTTTCAGAGTGAACTCCCAATAGCTCAGGTCAGCTGTTTCTGAGTTTTTCTCATCATGATCTTGACCCCTTTGCTTATATTATCTCTCCTCCCTCTCTTTGGCTGGACTAGGAGATTGACCCAGTGCTTAACTGTGGATCTCTGCATCTGCTTCCAACAGTTGCTGGAAGAAGGTTCTGTAATAACAATTAGGGTGGTCATCAATTTGATTGTAGGGGAAGGCCAGTTTGGTACCCTCTCCACTATTGCTTGGAGTCTTAGCTGGTATTATCTTTGTGAGTTCTTGGGTATTTCCCTAGCACCAGGTTTCTCCCCAACCCCAAAACCCTCTGTATACCTATTTCTTTGTTCTCCCTCTCTGTTGCTCCCGCAACTCAATTATCTTATTTCCTCATGGACTCTTCCCACCTTCCCTTGCCCCTTACCCCTTATGGTACCTTCCCCTTCTTGGGAGATCCATAGTTGTCTCTTTTAAGTTCCTCCTTGTTACCAGCTTAGCTGCTCAGGGGTTGTGAATTGTAGCCTGGTTACCCTTTGCTTTACATCTAAAATCCACTTATGCGTGAGAACATACCATGTTTTTCTTTGTGGATCTGTTACCTCACTCAGGATGGTATTTTCTACTTCCTTCCATTTGCCTGCAAATTTCAGGGTGTCTTTTTTTTTTTTTTTAACTGCTTAGTAGTACTTCATTGTGTAAATGTATCACAATTTTTTAATTCATTCTTCAGTTGGGGGGCATCTTGGTTTTTAGGTTCTGGCTATTACGAATAATGCTGCTATGAACATAGTGAAGCAAATGTCCTTGTAAGAGTATGCCTTCTTTAGATATATGCCCAAAAATGTTATTGCTGAATCCCAGTTTTCTGAGGAACTTCAAGTGGCTGTACAACTTTACATTCACACCAGCAATGGAGGAGTGTTCCCATTACTCCACATTCCCTCCAGCATAGGCTGTTACCAGTGTTTTTGATTTTAGCCATTCTTACAGGTATAAGATGGTATCTCAAAGTTGTTTTAAGTAGCATTTCACTGATAGCTAAGGATATTGAACATTTCTTTAAGTGTATCTTGGCCATTTCAGATTCTTCTGTTGAGAATTCTCTGTTTAGATCAGTACCACGATTTTTAATTGGATTATTTATTTATTTATTTATTTTGGTGTTTGGTTTCTTCTTTATATATTTTGGAGATCAACTCTCTGTTGGATGTGGGGTTGGTGAAGATTTTTCTTATTCTATAGGCTGTCATTTTGTCCTATTGACAGTGCCCTTTGCTTTACAGAAGCTCTTTTTTTTTTTCATGAGGTCCCATTTATTAATTGTCAATCTTAGTGTCTGTGCTAAGGTTCTGTTCAGGAACTTGTCTCCTGTGCCAGTGCATTCTAGGCTATTTTCCACTTTCTTTTCTATTAGATTCAGTGTAACTGGGTTTATATCGAGGTCTTTGATCCATTTCGACTTGAGTTTTGCGCAGGATGATAGATATGGATCTTTCCCTGTTGTATAATTTTGGCTGCTTTGTCAAAATTCAGGTGTTAATAGGTGTGTGGATTAATGTCAGGGTCTTCAGTTTGATTCCATTGATCCTCAAGTCTGTCTTTATGCCAGTATCAAGCCGTTTTTATTTCTACAGTAGAGCTTGAAGTCAGGGATGGTGATACCTCCAAAAGTTCTTTTATTTAACAGGATTGTTTTGGTGATCCTGGGTTTTTTTTGGTTTTCCTTATGCAGTTAGGAGGTTTGTGAAGAATTGTGTTGGGATTTTGAAGGGGATTACATTGAATCTGTAAATTGCTTTTGGTAGGATTGTCATTTTTACTGTGTTGATCCTACCTATCCAGGATCATGGGAGATCTTTCCATTTTCTGTTATCTTCTTCAATGACTTAAAGTTCTTGTCATACAGGTCTTTTACTTCTTTGGTTAGAGTTACCCCAAGACATTTGATATTATTTGCAGCTATTGTAAAGGGTATTGTTTTCCTGATTTCTTTTTCAGCTTTATCATTTGTGCATAGGAAAGCTGTTGATTCTTTTGAGTTTATCTTGTATCCTGCCACATTGCTGAAGTTGTTTATCAGCTGTAGGAGTTCCCTAGTAAAATTTTGGGGGTCACTTATATATACAATCATATCATTTGCATATAGTTTGGGCTTTTTCTGATTTGTATTCCCTGGCTTTCCTTTTGTTCTCTTATTGTTTTAGCTAGAACTTTAAGTACTATATTGAATAGATGTGGGGAGAGTATATAGCCTTGTCTAGTTCCTTATTTTAGTGGGATTGCTTTGAGTTTCTCTCTATTTAGTTTGATGTTGGCTGTCTGCTTGCTGTATATTGCTTTTATTATGTTGAGGTATGTTTCTTGTATCCCTGATCTCTCCAAGAACTTTATCAAAAGGAGTGTTGGATTTTGTCAAAGGATTTTTCAGTATCTAATGAGATAATGTGGCTCTTTTCTGTCAGGTTGTTTATATGGTGGATGACATTGACAGATTGTCGTATGTTCAACCATCCCTGCATCTCTGGGATAAAGCCTACTTGATCATGGTGGATGATTTTTTTATATGTTCTTGGATTTGATTTACCAGTATTTTATTGAGCATTTTTGTATCAATGTTTATGAGAGAGACTGGTCTGTAATTCTCTTCCTTTGTTGCATCTTTATGTGGTTTGGGTATCAGGGTGTCAGTAGCCTCATAAAAAGAGTTTGGCAATGTTCCTTTGGTTTCTATTATGTGGAACAATTTGAGAAGTATTGGTATTACTTCTTTAAAATTGTGATTAAATTATATGCTGAAACCATGTGGTCCTGTGCTTTAAAAAAAAAAAAAAGATTCATTTATTATGTATACAGTATACAGAAGAGGGCACCAGATGTCATCATAGATGGTTGTGAGCCACCGTGTGGTTGCTGGAATTGAACTCAGGACCTCTGGAAGAACAATCAGTGTTCTTAACCTCGGAGCCATCGCTCCAGCCTTTGTCTTTTTATAGGTAAATTAAGTCCATTTATGTTAAGGAGTATTAATGACCAGTGATCATTGTGTGTGCGTGTGCGTGTGCGTGTGCATGTGTGTGTGTGTTTTCCTTCCTTGGGGTTTCCTTCTGTGGGATTATCTATTGCTTGTGGCTTTGTGGGCATATCTAGCTTCCTTAGGTTGGAGTTTTCCTTCTGGTGTTTTTTGTAGGGCTAGATATTTGAGTAGGTATTGTTTAAGTCTGGTTTTGTCATGGAATAGCTGGTTTACTCATCTATGATGATTGAAAGTTTTGCTGGGTATAATAGTTTGTTGGAATCCACGGTCTCTTAGTGTCTGTGTAACATCTGTCCAGGACCTTATGGCTTTCATTGTTTCCATTGAGAAGTCAGGTGTTATTCACATGGCCTTTTTCCTTTGCATAATCTCTATTGTGTATGTTTAGTGGCTTGATTATTATGTGGCAAGAGGACTTTTTGAGAAGGTCTAGTCTATTTGGTGTTCTTTAAGCTTTTTATATTTTTATAGGCATTTTCTTTTTGAGATTGGGAAAGTTTTCTTCTATGATTTTGTTGGATATATTTTCTGTGCCTTTGAGCTGATTGGTATTCTTCTCCTTCTATTCCTTTTATTCTTAGATTTGGTCTTTTCATGATGTCCTAGATTTCCTGAACATTTTGATTTATAATATTTTTTGCTTTAGTGTTTTCTTTGACATATCTCTTTCCATTATTGAATCATCCGTGCCAGAGATTCTCTCTTCCATCTCTTGTATTCTTAAATTTTTAGTTGTGAGCCTAGCATTGAACGGCTGAGCCATTTCTCCAGCCCCCATCTCTTGTATTCTATTGGTGATGCTTGCATCTGTAATTCTTGTTTGTTTGTTCAGACTTTGCATTTCCAGCATTTCCTTGATTTGTGTCTTCTTTATTGCTTCTGTTTTAATTTTTAAGTCTTGAACTGTTTCCTCCACCTGTTTGATTGCTTTTTTGTTTGATTGGTTGGTTGGTTTTGGTTTTCTTTAACAGATTTATTGATTTCTTTGAATTTTTTGTTTTGCTTTTCTCTCTTTCTTTAAGGGAATTTTGTTTTTTCTTCCTGTTAAAAGGCTTCTAACATCTTCATAAAGTTATTTTTAAGGTTGTTTTCTTCTATATTGGAATAATCAAGTCTTGCTGTTGTAGAACCACTAAACTCTGGTGGTACCATATTCTTTATGTTGTTATATATATTCTCCCACTGGCATTTATCCATCACTTCCTTGAAGTGGTGTCTGTTTCTCCGGGAGCTGATTTTGGTTCAATCTGCTCTGATTGTGTTGGTATTTCAGGAAGCTGATTTTGGTCCAGTCTGAGTTCTTGGTCCATTTAAAATTGGCATGTTCTGTGTCACAGAGAGCTGCTTTTGGTCCAATGGGCTCTGGCTGATTGTGTTTCTCTTAGCCCAGTAGGAGCTAGCTGATTCTGTGTTTCAGGGATCTGATTTGGTCCAATAGGAGCTGGCAAAATTTATGTCTCAGGGAGCTGCTGAGCTCTCAGGGTGGTGGGTGGGTTTAGGGGCTGGAGTCGGTCTTATATATCTCAGGGTCAGAGAACCTGGGTTGTTAATGGGGGATACCAGCACGCAGGAGTCTTCTCTGATGGCCTGGGATCCCAGGTGCAGCAATGGGCAGGGAGTAGGGGGAGTTCACAGATTATGCCCTGAGGCCTAGGTCCCAGAAACTGAGCCTCCCTGGGCCTTTTACATCAGGCATCTCAACCTCATTTATTCCCCATTCCTTTGCATCTGCTCTTCCTTTGCATGTGCTCTCTGCCCCTGCAATTCCCACCCCACCCCCCCCCAAAAAAAAATAAATAAAATAAATTTTAAGAGAAAAAGAAAAATCTTGTCCTGTAGCTAAAGTGTGAGTCACACAGCAAATCCCCCATCCATATATTTCTGTGGCAAGTATCCATTGCAAAGAGCCATTGGTCTGGTTGGAGGCCTCTGGTTTTTGCTGCATTATTGATACTGGGCCCACACTGGATGTCCTTTTGGATATCCTCTTGTTACCCTGTGTTATGGAGATCCTGTAGCTTTGGTTCTGCATGTTCCAACAGATTATAGATGGTATGGATGTTAGAGTAGGACAACTCATAACCCTGGTTCTGGGCCTGGGTAGTGGCAGGAAAGGTCAGCTCATAAGCTCTCCAATTTTGACTACCTGGGTAAGCGCTCCCGCCCTTACAAGTTTACTCTTTGCCAAGGAATAGAGTCAATTCTCCTGCTTTCACATCCTCAGGGTCCACTCTCACACCTACACCTTCAGGGCAGGTGAGGTGTAGAGGCTGCTCTTTCAAGTATTGCAGCTGGTGGAGGCCAGGGCCAACTCTCCCACCTGACACAGATGGTAGGGTTTAGGAAGCAGTAGCTCTTTCCTGCATGTGAGAGATGGGATCAGATCTCCCATGCTTACATTCTCCAGGGCGGTTCACTGGTAACCCAGTCAGTAGGGTGAGCTCTACTGTTCTGCCCAGGCTAGGTGCAAGATCTACTTTCCAGAGTGCTGTAGCAGGTTAAAGAGAAGGTCAGCAGGCAGTGAGGGGTGAGAGACAGCTCTTCTACACTCACAGCTCTGGAGCTGGCTCACCGTCACATCCAACAGGATAGGCTCTATTGTGCTGCCCAGACAAGGTTCAAAGACTGCTCTCCCAAATGCTACAGCTGGTAATTTCATCTTTTTTAATAAATATTTTAGGGGCTAGGGTATGTGCACATGAGCCCTGAGGATTGATAGAGCTGGACTTACAGGCAGTTGTAAGCTATCTCTCTGGCCTCCTTTTCAGCCTATTACTGTGTAGTGATGTGAGAAATAAAAGACAAAATATCTAGGCATGGCAGTATGCGACTATAACCCCCTTGCTTGGAAGCAAGAGAATCAAGAGTTCAAGGCCAGTTTTGGCAACATAGCAAGTTTGAAGCCAGCCTAGTCTATCTACCTGAGACCTTACTTCAATAGCCTCACCTCTCCACAATAGAAAAAGAAAAGGCAGGGAAAGATAGATGAGAAGCACCTATGTATGCAAGGCCCTGGCACACAAACTCTCAGTGAATAGTGCCTGCTTCTGTTGTGATGTTAGTTCTTCATACTCACCTTGCAGTACTTAATACAGATTGTAATGTGGGCATCTCACAGATCTTGCAAATTATTTGGTGGGGAAATTAATAAGTCTATGAATAATTGATAGCTAAAACACACTTGAAAAGTTACTAAAAGTAATTTAAAAGTTTATATTTGAATGTTCTTTTTTCTTTTGTGAAGTCTATATATGATAATATTTCACTAAAATTAAATATTCAGAAAAGGGCAGACTTTAGAGTTCTTGTATATTAGAGAGATACTGGCTCTGATATATTTTAAAACTTAATTTAAAATTTTACTTTTATAATAAGAGGCTAATGCACCTTTAAATTTAAAGTCATGATCCAAATAATGTGATTATTATAAATCAGAATTCAGCAAGTTATTAAATGTGTGGTTATTTATACAACAAGCCTCTGATTTAGTAACATTTTGAAATTTTTTTTTAACAGCAACAGTTTGTTGAATTGGATGAGAATAGACAGAGGTTGTTGCAAAAGTGCAAGGAACTCATGAAGAGAGCTAGGCAAGTATGTAACCTGACTGCAGACCAAGCCGTTCCCCAAGAGTTTCAGACAGTAAGTATAAACATATATAATGCTACAGCTGCCACAACACGGTACTTTGACGATCTCCTACTCTAGGCATAGTAATAAGATGTGAAAAACCTGAATTGTCATTTAAAAATATGCTTTACCCCATTCTTATACTGATTATCAAATACATAAAGTAACTTTGCTTAACTTCCTCTTCAATTTAGTCACCAGCCTGTACTTAGTATTAAAATTCTTAAAATATGGTACTTTTTAAAAATTACAACATAACATTCATTTTTGGTGTTAAAGTAAATCTTTCCTCCCTGGCCATAGTTGGCAGTGTGAAATATCTATAGAAACTAGCAATTTGTACTTGACAAGCAATAAGCAGGAATGATTTAGAAAAACAAAGGCAAAATCAAAGTGTTTTCCTAGAAGTCCTGGTATTTAATTAGGGCTCATCAGGTACTCAGTCTTCAGGGCTGATAATTTCTTTTGGTTATATGTTGATATGTCAGAGTTCAACTAAGCAGTGCTGCCTTTCAGTTCACATTTCCCCATTTATTCTGTCCCCTATGTTCTTAGGCTTTATCTGACACTGAAACCTTTTCTATGTACCTACTCAAACTAATATCAAAATAATTAAAGTGTATTTTAAGTAGTATGTGTGTACTTTTTAAAAAAATCTTAAAAACTTTAATTTAAAAAAAAAAAAAAAAAAAAACTAGTATAGATTGTAGTTGTCAGATCCAGGAAGGTTTGTTTTAAGCTATCAGACATAGAAAATGAGCATGGATTTGGTTGAGGACAGAGTAGGAATTCTATAGAAATTTATAAACTGAGAAGTTTGTTTTTAAAGATAATTATAGAACATTTCTAAAATATGTTTTGTTTTAATAAAATTGATATGACATCTGTACTACATGTTATAGTTTTTGTGTGCTGGGCATGGTGGCAGTTGCCTGTAATACCAGCACTTGAGAGGTGGAGGCAGGATGATTCCAAATTCAAAGTACGTAGGCTTCATATAGAATTAAACTCTGTCTCAACCCTGCCTCCCCACAAGTTATACTGTTTTAAAAGAATGAAATTAGAAAAGAATGTATTTATCAAAATATATTGATTGGCTACTGTGACCAAATATTAAATAAGATAGACAATGCTTTTCCCTCACTGAAACTTGAACTCGGGTCTGGATAGAAAAAAACAACATAAAAAAAATCAAGTAAAGTCAGGCAGCAAGTAACAAGGATGGGTAAGTGCTAGATGAAGAGAAGAACTCAGTCAGAGTATACCACGCTGAGAAAAATGTTCATAGAAAGCCACTGAAATGCAAATGTATCTGATATGTATTAGAATAGAAGAAATCTTGGTGGTATTAAAATTTACATTCCTCAGCTGGGCATGGTGACACATGCATTTTATCCTGGCACTGGAGAGACAGGCAGGTGAACACTATGAGTTCAAAGCCAGCCTGGTCTACAACCCGAGTTCCAGAACAGGGCTGCTAACACAGAAACCCAGTCTCAGAAAAACAAAAAAAGTAAAAATAATTACATTTTAGCCCTACAGTGATGGCACATGCCTTTAATCCCAGAATTTGGGAAGCAAAGACAGTCAGTCAGACTACATAGTGAGTTCTAGGACAGCAAGGACTATACAGAGAAACCATGTTTTAAAAAATTACATTCCAAACAGAGAGGAAGGCACAAGCCAGATTAGTATGGCCTTATAAAATATACAGGAATTTGGAATTCACACACACACACACCCCTTTACTGTTAGAAATTAGGCAAGTAATCCACTTCCCAGGAGCAGTTCATATCCCCAGACCTGGGCTTTGCTCTGAGATAGACCCACTGGAAAGTTTTAAGCATAAGAATAATATTAAGTTCAGTTTGTAGGTGAATACCCTTAGCTGCTGTAAGAAAAATAGATCTATAAGAAAGGAAACAAGAAAACCACTTTGAACATTATTATTTTGACCGGGGAAGAGATTAATGTAATAGCACAAAGCGACAGAAGACAAGGAAATTTTACTTAGTGATAGATATGAGAGAGGTAAGAAAGAACTCCTAAATGTTTGCCTAGACAAACTGTGAAGCTCTTTACTGGTGAGATGTTGATTTGCTTACAGTGGTGGGAAAGGTGGATGAAGTAGAAATTATGTTTCACTATCATAAATTTAGTATGCTTGTTAGAGTCTGAAGATGCCACCAAGTAAGTGTTGGAATGTAAGCTCACACCGCAATAGACAAATCAGAGATGTAACACATTTACATAACAGATACCTGGAGGCTTTCCTACAAACTAAACTTTGTTCTAAAAGGTTAAAAAAGATAAATATCAAAGCTACCATATACATACATACATACATACATATATATATATCCTCAGAACCTTTTTTTTTTTTTTTTTAATAGAGCTTCAGATTTATTGCATACCTTTTATGGTAAGGGCTCTGCAGGTTGTGCTAGGCAAAACAGTGTACTGCATGCCTCTCCTTGTAGGAAAGTGTCTATCCCAATAAGTCTCTATGGCCTAGATTCAGAAGATAGTCTTGATGAAATTCTGTCTCAGTGATTGAATTCTAAGGATGCTTTTGTAGGTCTTCATAAGTACAGTATAAAGTTCTAACTTCTTGCTCTCTTTCAATGCCCCACATATTCTGGACCCATTCTACCAATTCAGCAAGTACCCACCATTCCAAATGGACACAACTCCTCACCCCCCATGGTATGCAGTACTCATTCTTTTTCCAAATCGTTTTCTCCTTTTTGCATTGCTTTTCCCTAGCCATTGCTTTGAGACCCAGAGATAAATTATAGGCCTTTGAATTCTTTTAATTCTCATGTAGCATGAACTGACACTTCATTATTTTAAATTCCAAAGCCTATATAATATGTACTGCTTATTTTAGACTCACCATCAATACATTGCCTTAAGGTACTACCCAACATGTGTACATTTTGTTTTCTTTTAAAGTGTAAGCTTTTTAAAGGCAAAATACTGTTTAAGATTCCTTTGTATTGCTGTGTGCTAGCATGCTATTAATCAGATAGTAGATATGTAGCAAATTACTTTTTTTAACTATTCTAATAAAACTTTTCACTATTCCATTTTTAATGATAGACTTTTTTTTTTTTTTTCTTTAGGCCTTTCAGGATCTTCCAAACACATTGGATGAAATTGATGCATTGTTAACTGAGGAAAGATCAAGAGCTTCCTGCTTCACAGGACTGAATCCTTCAGTATGCCTTTTTCTCTATTTTCATCCTGCAGCTCTCACACTGCTCCCTTCCCTAGCATACACACACACACACAGCGAGAGAGAACTCTCTCCACTCCAGTACTAGCCTCCCACACTGTACTGGAGCTCTGGGTAATAATAAGCTAAACAGCAGGAACAATGCCTTAAATGCCAGATTCTGAATCTATTAGAATTTTAAATAGAGTCTTCCTAAGGAACACAGTGTTCTGTTCCTTTTCTTTATAAAAAAGATAGTTGAGTTGACTTGAAATACAGCAGTGTATAGTTTTTTCAAGGATAAAAAAGTAGCACTTTCAGTGCGCAGTACCATAAATTAATTGCATACAAACAATACAGTACAGTTGGCATTTTTTAGTTAATTTAATAGCTTAATTGATGCAAATTTTTATTTAATTTTATCCTTTGGCTTTTTCTTAAAGAACTTTTTAATTTTTACTTTAAGCAGGTGGTTGATGAATACACAAAACGAGAAATAGAAATCCAGCAGTTAACTGAAGAGCTGAAGGGGAAGAAAGCTGAATTGGAGGAATACAGGGAAAACATTTCACAGGTACTTCTTACCCTTCTTGTACGTTTTTGTTAATGGGGTGATTGTATAAATTGCACAAAATAAATCTTATGCTTCTAAAACAAAAAGTATTTTCATGACCAGATTGACTCTGTTATGAAATTTATTATCACAGTTTCAGTTTGTGATTTCGTCTTTTATTTGTAGGTGAAAGAAAGATGGCTGAATCCCTTAAAGGAACTAGTGGAGAAAATCAATGAGAAGTTCAGCAACTTTTTTAGTTCCATGCAGTGTGCTGGTGAAGTTGATCTTCACACAGAAAATGAGGTAATTGCTCTGGGAGTATATTTTATGACCAGTAATTTTAATTATCTGCAAAGGGTACATATAAATTTGGAATTATACATGAAATTTTTGCTTACTGCAAGAATTGTAAAAAGGAAGGAATAGACCACATATGGATTTCCAACATTATGTTTGCTTGGTTTGGGGCTGGAGATGGTGTTTTGTTAAGTAGCTCGTGCCTTTCTATCTTTATTTTTAGTCAATCTGAATAATGATTATTTAGCTATGTTGAATGAATACAATGATTTATAAATCTGTCACTCTGTGTGTGCATGTATTTGGTAGTGATGGTGGTATTTCTAATTTTTTTTGAGTCAGGGTCTCATATAGCCTATGCTGGTCTAGAACTTGCTGTGTAGCCAAAGATGACATCAAACTCTCCTATATCTCTTGCCTCTACCTTCCAATTAAGATGATAGGCTTCTACCACCATGCTCAGTTTCCTTGGTTTCCTTTTTATCACAAATTTAGAAGATAATAGAAAAATGGTAATTTCTTGAACTACAACTTTATGCTTTGCTATTTTGAATTAAACAAATTTTTCACTAAGAAAATTGTGTGAAGGAGGGCTGGAGGTGTAGTGAAATGATTGTGTATACTCAGCTGCGTGAGGCCCTGGATTGATTTTCAAGCACTATAAACAGATGAGGAAAGGAAGAAGAAATGACTGATTTCTTTGAAAATAATTGGGGGGGCTGGAGAGATGGCTCAGCAGTTGAGAACACTGACTGCTCTCCCGGAGGACTGGGGTTCAATTCCCAGCACCCACATGGCAGCTTACAACTATCTACTTTCAGGCCAAAACACCAAGGCAAATAAATAAATAAGTTTTTTTTAAAAAAAGAGAGAAAGAAAATAATTGGGAAAGTGGAATAAGTGGAAAAGAATATAAATGAAAAAAGACATCTTGTGATCTTAGTTAAAAGTTTTTGCTGGTATACTGCAGTCATTTTTGCATTCTTGTTTTGCATGTGTCAAAATCTATCCAAGGTAAAATTTAAGTAAAAATCAAATCAATAAATAATATTTTCATATCTTTAAAAATTTGCATTTTAACAAGTGTGCAAGTTTTTGCTCTGTTACATATATAAATATAAACCAAAATAGCATTGTTTGCTCCTTTAAGGAGTTTTGCCTCCCAGTGCCCCTCTGCTTCCTCTGAAACGTACATGTGAAATACCATCTTGTTAAATCCTAGGTTTGAGGTCTTAGTTCCTTCTATAGCGGTTTCTGCACAGTCCTTGCCTTCCTGTAACTAAGAAATGTATATACAATACTTAATTTCTGATAACTTCCTTCGTGCTAGGCATTTCTAAGTTTGTCTTGTTTAATCTCTTGTAACTATTCTACAAAGGAGTAACTTATACTCATTCTTCATAAAAAAAATTCAAACAAATTTACCATTATTTTACTGAAGGTGACATTGCTATCAAGTGGCAAAGAGTCAAACTCCTTATCTAATCCCAAACAGAGCCTTAGTAGTTCTTAGATAAATTGGATTACTTCAAACACCATCCTGTTCAAAGTAACAACAGGATCTTTATCAATAACTTGACTATGTTAGGTGTGAATGTGATGAAGTCAGCAAGGTGAGGCCTGTGTCCTTATATCTTCTTGCCTGGGACTCCTCCTTTCTCACATTCTGTTTCTTCTCACTAGTCTTAGTGCAGTGCTATAGAAAGACTCTTTTATGCCTTTCTGTGTGTTTTCTTGGACCTTCCCTCTTCTTGACGGTTCCTATTATTTCCTTTCTGTTCTGGCCTCTCTACTAGTGGGTCCAGAACTGATCTCTAACTAGAGCCTTGAGTGGCATGGAAGAAGCTAGAATGAGGCAGAAAAAAAGATGATCAGTTACAAGAGTCAGAAACAAAACTCCAGGAAATGAAAGCCTGTGTAGTCAAAAAGTGACATAGTCAATAAAATCACTGTGGAAGAAATACAGCTTAAAAATAATCCTTGGGAATGAAAACTATTATAAATTATTACAGTTCCGTCTTTTGTTGTTGTTTTTCAAAACAGAGTTTCTCTGTAACAGCCCTAGCTGTCCTGGAACTAGCTCTGTAAACCAGGCTGAGATCTGACTGCCTCTGTCTACCTGCCTCACCTCCTGAGTACTAGAATTAAAGGTGTGCACTTTCACACTCAACTCAGTTCTGTTAATTGTTTACTTAGGTGGGGGTGGGGTTGAAGGGAAGGGTGTACAGATTAGAAATAATATTTGTAAAATTTTTAAGGCTTACTTAAATCCTTTTGCATTTATGCTTAAAGCAGTTTATAGTTTGTAAAGGGAACCTCTTGCTTTCTCACATGTCTGAAACTAGAATGTAGGACTCTCTTTGTAGCAGCAGTGCCAGAGCAGAGTCCAAATTGGTGGCATGGGTCTCAGCAGCACAGCACTAGCTTTCAGAAAGTATCTTCTGCTGTTTGACAGCAGAGTGTTGTTGAAAGGAGTGCAGCCAAAACTGTAAGCAAAGGTGGCAGCATGCTTTCAGGACTGTTTCAGTATTACCAGCAGCAGTAGTAGCTATGGGATAAGAATCTACAGGATGATCTAACTGATCATCTAAGAGGTGGAGAAATTCAGCCAGTTAGACACAAAGTTCTCTCAGTATATGGAGGCACCACAATACTCATAAACAACAGGGATTGTTATACTTAGGTGGTGACATCCTTGTAAAGAATGTGGACTAAAATCATTGTTGAGGTGGCATTCCATGAACCTGCTTGTTCCACTGAGATCCTGAGCTATTTCATTCATAAATAGCTGCTATGCCTCTTTTATAATTAACTGATAATATCCAAACTAAAATAAAAAAATAAATAAATCACTGTTTGTTGCTCTTTAACCTCTGCTATGAACACCTAATACATACATACCACTTCAAAAATTTAGTATAAAAAATGTAAAGTATTAATTGATAACATATATTGTTTGACTATATTGTATTAAATCAAATACATCATTGAAGTTAATTTTACCTATTTTCTTTTTATGTTTTAAAATGTGACTGTTGACTTGCCTATCTCTTGTAGCGTATTTTCCTTGGTTAGACACTTACCTGGGCCATTTTACTAGTTCCCTTTCAGCTAGTGTTAAATGGTTCCCTTTTAAGGCAGATATGAATCTGAATGACCTAGAATAGCTAAGGGAAGTTAAATAAACCTTTAAAGTGCTCTCAGAATGAATACCAAATACTCCCCTTTTTATAAAATAAAATTTATATGTGTGTGTGTGTGTGTACATGCACACACATAGGCACTCAAAGGCTATTAAATTTTTAAGCAGTAATTGCTTAATCTAAGATGGTTACTTTTATGATTGATATTTCTGATAGATTTTCAAATAATTGAGTGAAGTAATCAGAGAAAACACTTTTCAACTTTTTATGTTTTACAGGAAGACTATGATAAATATGGAATTCGAATTAGAGTAAAATTTCGCAGTAGTACTCAGCTGCATGAGTTAACTCCTCATCATCAAAGTGGAGGTGAAAGAAGTGTTTCTACCATGTTATACTTGATGGCACTTCAGGAGCTTAATAGATGTCCATTCAGAGTAGTTGATGAAATCAACCAGGTATGATGATCCTTGGGGGGAGGGGAGATATACTTCATCTTCCAACAGATACAAATGGAGCGATTACTGTCTGTTATTGTGGTTTTAGGGTATGGACCCAATCAATGAACGAAGAGTGTTTGAAATGGTTGTAAATACAGCCTGTAAGGAAAACACATCCCAGTATTTCTTCATCACACCAAAGGTGAGTAAGGAGTGAACTCGGGAGTCAGGGCTCACATGTCCCATTGGCTTATTTGTGGAGCATATTTGGGCCAAGATGTGAATTTGAGCAGGAATAATCCCCTCCCCTCAAAAAAAAAAAAGAAAGCAGCTAAAAAGATTATAGTATTTTTTACATTCATAGAAGGGACAAGTTCCAGTGACAAACTTAATGAGAAAAACTTCATCTGAGGAAGCAATAAAGGAGGCATTTCATTATGTTCTAGAACTAAGGTCTCCTCCTTGCTTTTGATACACATTCCCCTTCTAGAAAAGCTCCCTTTTGCTGAGATGACTGGGAATGCAAATCCCAGAACTCAAACCCTCCCTGTCATGTCACAAACTGTCCTGTCTGTATTTCCCACTGCCACCTCCCTAGCTCTAAAGAGTGTGGAATAGGCAAGATCTTGTACTGACAGATCAGCTTCTATAACACCATAGTTACATTTGTAGAGAGGTTTTGCCAGCTAAAACTGTTGCTGGGAAATAACCTTTTGTTAAATCTAGTGTTGTCTGTAAGCTATCAAGTAAATATACTCAAAGATGTGTTTATTACTAACCATACTTTTTCTTTTTTCAACAAGATATTTATAAATATCTCATTGGAAAGTCCACCTAAATATACATTTCTTTGTACTTAATCATTTTCTTTTATTATCAGATCTGAGATCCGCCCTATTCTGTTTCTTATAAACTCCTTGGCTTAGAAACCAAACCTTCTTCACATGTTTGACATGACCAGTCTATCACAGTGCTTAGCCATGGAAGTTGTTGAAGTATTTTGTGTAGAAGTGAAAGTGTTCAGTCTATCCAAGATATGCCTGTGGTTCTTGTCAATTTGTGAGTACAGAGGGTTCCAGGGCAGCTGGAATACTCCAGGTCAATTACTAGGCCAGGCTTCAGTTATGCTTATTCAGGAAGCTGTCATTATCTGGTCAGTTGATGTATTTGAACGTAAGTAAGGCTGGAAACCTGTCTTTTTCATTATATAGTCTAATTATGTGGTAATTTGTTTTAATCCTTACAGCTTCTACAGAATCTTCCTTATTCTGAAAAAATGACAGTATTGTTTGTCTACAATGGTCCTCATATGCTGGAACCAAACCGATGGAATTTAAAGGCTTTTCAAAGGCGACGGCGAAGGATTACCTTCACTCAACCTTCTCAGTGAAAGAAAAGGGAGGGAACTTCAGAGGTTTTCTTTTAACTGTTTATACGTGTGGCTCAAGTGAATAAAAGTTAGATTTATTGAAAGAGAAAGATTGGTTATTTTTGGAAACCTGCTTTTAAAAACAAATATGTTAATGAAATGGAGATCACAGTGACTCTGGAACATTTTCTAGTGAAAATGATGTCTTGGATTTGGTTGAACTTGATTGTCTAGTCCTGTGTAAGCACTGGTTTATGTGTATGTAAAAATGTATACTGCCCCCATGGGTGTGGTGGCTCACACCTAATCCAGTACATGGGGAGTGGAAGCACGAAGAACATGAGTTTGAGGCAAATCTGGACTGCAAAGTGAGATCCAAACCATATAGGCCGTAGAATGGGAAGGATCATGTGTCTGGATGAAAAAGACATTTCCTGTTGCAAATTAGAGGTATGGTAGAGTAGGGATTTCATTCACAAAGCATTCACTAGAGGTGGAAGCTCCGAGTGTCGATTGCAGGAGAACTTTTGGACTTTTAGAGCTTAAAAGCAGCTCAGAGTTAGAAATTCTACTTTTCTTCCAGTGTTCTATTTCGTTTGTAAAGACTGATATGGGAATGCTGCAACTGAATGGACTGTGGTTTATGGCCGATCTCTTTATTTCTTTGTGTTAAAAGTTACCTTATTTTCATTAAAAAAAGAAAAAAAAATGTCTAGGTTTTTAAAAGTTTTAGGCAACTTGATGCTATAATTTTATTGGTATTTCGGAGAACTGAGAAAACATATACTTGGGCCTTCAAAATGGCCACAGGATTTTGAGAGATCTCAAGGTAAAGATGGTACAGAATATGGCCCAGACATTGGCAGAATGAAGTTGGGTAACAGAACTCAAAGAATAGCACCGTATAAATTTTGTGCTGGGTTTCTTGTTTTGTTTTGGTTGTTTTGTTTTGTTTTAATTTAAGGTCAAATGTGTTTTACATTCTTAAATTTCTAAAAGCATTTTAATAATTTTAGTAAACTTTTTAAGATTTGATACACAAGTTTTTACAATTTGTATTTGAAATTTCTCAGTGCTATGTAGAGTGATGGCCGAGTATTGATTTGTCTAAAATTATGTTTTTAAGAATTTGTAGGTACTACCTTAACAGTATTGATCATAACCAGTATTTTAGAAAAATCTCATCTAAATTCTTTCCTTCCAGCTTGAAAAAAATTAAATGGGAAAATGGTCTATTTTTCTTTGAGTATACTAATTAACAGTGCCAAGCAAATTCTGTTCTTTTAAATACTAAATCTTTCAAGAAAATAGAAATGTCTTTGAATAGTAGACTGGACCATATTTCTGCTAGTACTGACAAAATTATTTTTTGACTTGCTAGCCTAAATAAACTAAAGTTCAGGTTTTTTATATTATTGTCATAGCCAATGAAATTTACATTGTTATGTTAAAAATAATGGAACATGAGCCTATTGTCATCTTACTTAGACATTTTCTTTTTAAAACTTGTAAGACAATCCTCCCCTCTTAAACTAAGTCTTATAAATGTAGTACAAAGATATTTTTAATAACATTTTACCAGCATGAGCAAGTCAAAAAATTTTTAAAAATTGATCACATATTAATGAAGCATATTACTAACCATTTATGTTGTCGCTTGGATTTCTGCTTTATCTTCACTAATATGTGTTTGATATAGTTTGATTTTATCGTATTGATGTAAAAACTGATTGAAGGTTAAAACTTGAAAATAAGAATGAAGGTTAAACATACTTAAAACTCACATCAGCAATTCCATTTCAATTTACATATACCAAAAATTATTCCATGTCATGTTTCTAAGCATTCAGTGAGCAAAATTAATGTTCTGTTTTATATTGAACTTTGGACTGAGAAGGATAAATTATGTATAATTTATCATTATTAAAAATAGTCAAACATAATGTCATATTTTCTGCAAGTGTTTATTTTTAAAATTACATTAAAATTGTAAAAATTCCAAGTAAAAGTTTGATTTGATAAATAAAATATTTAAAACTTGAAGGTTACAGGTATTTTTGATGACTAAATCTTTACATTGATTTGTCAAAGAACAGCTTCTGTTAGAAGGTTTCTCATGGGGCTGGAGAGATGGCTAGCGGTTAAGAGCACTGTCTGCTCTTCCAGAGGACCCAGGTTCGATTCCCAGCACCCACATGGCAACTAACAACTGTCTGTAGTTCCAGTTCCAGGCAAACACCAAGGCAAATAAATAAATAAATAGATAGTTTAAAAAAAAATTGCATGTTTTAAAAAATAAATAAATAAAGTTTAAAAAAAAAAGAAAGTTTCTCATATAAAAAAAATTTTTTAAGGGGAGAAGGCAGATTTTGGTTTGAGTTTGTTTATTTGTTGTAGATTTTGGGTTTTCTTTTTTGTAAGATTTATTTAATGTGAATGATGATTTGCTAACATATATATCTGTATACCACATGAGTGCCTGGTGCTTGGTAAAGCCAGAAAAGGGCATCAGATCTCATGGGAGTGGAATAAAAGACAGTTGTGAGCTGTTATGTGGGTGTTGGGAATAAAAACTGGTTCCTCTGGAAGAATAGCCAGTGCTAAACTATTATCCATCCCTCCAGCCCAAAGAGAGGTTTCTTGCTGCTTTCCAATAGCCCTGGACATAACCCTAGGCTGTGAGAGGCATCTTTTCATTCTGCTATGTGTAAATGTAAGTGATTAACTAACTATGTTGTAAATTCTACTTTGTTGATAATACATATTTCCTCATATTTTAGTATAGGTTATTTCAGATGAGAGTTTTGTAATACTTTAAATTTTCTTAAAAGTCATTTTTGTTGCCAGGATTACAAGTAAGTTTCAATGTCTGTTTGAATGTCTGCCATTTATGATGAGTGTAATAGTTTGTGTTTCAAAAGATCAAAATTTAGTCTTTGTTCATTTGCAGTGAAATTAGAATCTAATAGCAGTAAACATGGAAAAAGCTTGAAAGCATTCAAAGAAGCCAAGCTAGAAGGCAAGTATAACTGTTTATGTTGAAACAGTAACTTCTAAGTAGATTCAATCTAACTATTTCTTATATTGAACTATTACTCAATGCAGCCTTTTAAGTTGTATCTTGGGTCAGAGATTTCACCACTTGCTTTCAGCTATTTCCACACTATCAAGATGAGGACATACCTAACTAATTCAGGTCTGTGAGGGAACCTAACATCATTGTTGGTGCTTTATGAACCTTTACTTCTGCTGTGTGTGAAGTACTGTGTCTGAATTGAAGGCAAGATTAGCATAGAAGGTTTTCTGTATTATTGATAGTGTTAGTTGTTCACAGAATGTAGATAGTGATGAACTTTGCATAATAGGTACAAGTATTTCATATACTATATTAATTTAATGAAATGTGAATGTAAGTTAGATGACTGTACTGAATACAGTTACTACTTCATAGCAGCCATATATTTTAGGAAGGCACATTAGTGTTAGAATGTGTATACTATTGTATATACTTGGGAGATTTGACTGTTGGCAATTCGAGCTTTTTATTCCCAGTGGGATAATTGAAGGTGTGAAATTTTATTTTTATGTTTCCATTTTTCTTCTCCCCTTTTATTGTGGCAAATGTACATGATATAAATTTTACCATTTTAAAGTATACAGTTTATACTTTTTATACTTTGTAGATGAAATCTACAATGCTGTGCATTCATCATCCCTATCCATTACCCATTTACTATACTTCTACCTTGACACATTCATTGTATCCATTCAGACTGACTTTCCATTTTCCTCTTTATTTACCCCAGCCCATGGCAAACTCTTCTCATTTGTTTAATTTTTAATGGAGCATACAGAGCAACTGGTTTCACTAGTGTATTTTTATACATATATGTCACTGTACTGTGTTACTATTCATTCTTCCTAGGATGCTGTTCTCCCCCCCCCATTTCCCTTGTCCTCAAAGTAGTGCCCTTTTCTGCTATAAAGTCATGTGTTCTCCATAATATCTCTTCCCCACCTCCTCTCAGATCTCATGTTCCCCTTTCTAGTTTCATGACCTACACACATATATTCACATGTAAACATTTAAATCTCTGTCAACACATGAGAGGAAACATGAAGTTACATGGGACTTTTCTGCTTATTTTGCTAAGTAGGCTTTAACGTTTTAAAAGTCCAGCCCAGGCCCAGTGTCTGTGTGCTGGTCTCCTTCACCTTCCAACCCTCTGCCTGGATTAGGATGTAAAGATCTCAGCTACTATTCCAGCAGCATGCCTGTCTACTTCTTTCTTGCCTTTCAAAAAGTGCTTTCATTGACTAAGCCATCTGGGTAGCCCCTGTTAAATCATTTCTGTAGCTCAGACTTGCCTGGAACTTGTTATGTAGGCCTTCAAATCACAGATAAGCCTGCTTCTCCTCCCAAGTGGGAGGACTAAGATACATGCCACCATCATCTGGTTATCTTCATGAATTCTTTATTAAAATCTGATGATCTTCTTGATTTCTTTTAATCTGGGGTGAGGTCTACTTTATCAGAATAGCTATGTAAATTTCTATTGGGCTTTCATTTTGCATAATAAGTTGACTTTGTTTATTTGATTCTTAGTCTTTGGATATATCTCCAGTAAGATGTATTACTTGGAGACAGTGGTTAATCTTCTCTTGATACTTTTGTTTTTAATGTTTATTGATATTTATAATCATGTATATACTCCTATATGAGTTTATGTGTACCAGTGCATGCCCAGGAGCACAGAAGCTAGAGTGTATTGGAGCCCATGGAACATGGGTTATAAGTTGCCATGTGGGGGCTGGCAACCAAACCAGGGTCCTCTGCCAGATCTCTGTGTGCTAAACCATCTTGCTGACCCATGGATTAAGCTAATGGGTGTCTAGTGAGTTGAGGCCATGATCTTGTTGGTTGTTTTCTGTTTAGTTAGATGGCTGCTTGTTTTATTCTTCTCTCTATAGATGGAGTTTGTGCTAAACATGATGGATTCCTTCTCATTTCTTTTTGTCATTTCCTCTTATAGTATTGAAACTGTCTTTCCTCTTGCTGTGTGTAGTTTTCATTTACATATTTTCTTGTCATTCGTTGTCTTACTTTGTGTCTGTTTTGAAATATCTTTATTTCTCTGTCAATTTTAAGTGATATCCTTGCTGGGTATAGCAGTCTTCACTGTTTTTAATTTTCAGGGCTTGAAATGTGTCTTCCATGCTTTCTTGACTTTTAGGTTTATTGATTACACTGGTGATGTTCTGATGTTTTTGTCTTTACAGGTGCTTTGGCATTTTCCCCTTGCAACTTTTGGTGTGTGTGTGTGTGTGTGTGTGTATTTTTAATATTTTGTACCTGTTACATGTGCTTTTGTATATATGCATGCATGTCAGATGTGCAAGAGGCAGAAGTTCACTTGTGTATTTAAAGGATGCGCATATATTAACTGGAGGCCAGAGTTCAATCTCAGATGTTGTTCTTCAGGTCTCATTCACCTTGTTTTCTACGATAAGATTTTTTTTTTTTAAACTTTATTTATTTGCCTGGAACTGGGAACTGGAACTACAGACAGTTATGAGCTGCCATGTGGTTGCTGGAAATCAAACTCAGGTCCTCTGGAAGAGCAGTCAGTACTCTTAACCACAGAGCCATCTCTCCAGTCTAGAGATAAGATTTCTTACTAGGACCTAAAAACATATTGATTAGGCCAGGCCTACTGGCCAGCCAGTCTCAGGAACCTGCTTATCTCTAACTCTACCTCTACCTCTACCTGCAATTATACACATACCTCTTCCACACCTGGCTTTTTACATAGGTGCTCAAGATTGAACTCAGGTCCTTATTTATTATTGTGTGACAAACACTTTAACTACTGGGCCATCTTCCCCAGCCCTGCTGTGCAGTCTTGACATCTTAACCTCTGTGTGATAGACTTTCATCTGTGCTCATATGTATTTACAGTTTATCTTTGTTGCTTTTCTATTATTCTGACAAAACACCATGACCAAGACAACTCATAAAAGAAAGCATCTAATTGGGCTTACGATTTTGGGGGGTTAGAGTTCATGGTGGCAGAAATATCTGAAAGCTCACATCTATGTGCAAGCAGGAGGCAGAAAGCACAATAGGAATGAAACCTCAAAACTCACCTTCCAGTGATCTACCTTCTCTAACAAAACCACACCTCCTAATCTTTCCCAAACAGTTGCACCAACTGTGGATCAAGTATTCAAATATGGAGCCTATGGAGTCTCATTTCATTGGTCATTTCCAACTTCAAAATTCCTTGTGATTTGTTTGTTTTTATTTACATTTTCCGAACTTTTTTAAAGCACACACACACACACACACACACACACACACACACACACAAAGCTCTCATTCAGGTGGTGATAGTGCATTCCTTTAATTCCATCACTCCTGGTGATAGAGCCAGGTCTATCTCCATTAGTTCAAGGCCAGCCTAGTCTAAGGAATAAGTTCCAGGACAGCCATAGCTACACAGAGAAACCTTGATTTTTGTTTTTGTCTTTGGAGTACAGGGTTCTGGGGAGTGAGGGGGAATCTCTTTTGAGATTCAAGGCAATATCTTAACTGTAACTCCCTGTAAACTCAAAAAGCAAATCACATACTTCTAACATAAAATGTCATGTAATATATCTTATCATTCTGAAAGGAAAGAATCAGAATATAGTAAGGAAATACTGGAATACTGGACCAAAAGAAGATCTAAAGGCTGCAGGGCAAACTAAATACCATAGATCATATCTGATGTCAAAGGACTTAGATGCCTCCAACCCTCCCAGCTTTACTGACTGCAGCACACTTTTCTCCTCTAGTCTGCTTCCACTCCCTTTGTATGACAGATATCCCACTCTGGCACCTCTAAGGATGGGTCTCCAGAACAATCCAGGCTTCACTTTTGGCACCTTCACAAATGTTCTCTCAGGGCGTGGATGCAGGGAAACCCACCCCACCCGCAACCACACACCTGGCCTCTGGTTCTACTCAACCTCAGAGGAACCAGAACCACATGGGCATCACTGCCACATTCAGTTGCCTGCTTGGGATGAAGCCTGGTCCCCTTGACCATGTTTGTAGCAGTTTTCAAAAAATTAAAGCTTAGCTGCCTGGGGTCTTGCCTCCCTTTATTCCAGTGCAGATCAGGCCTCTCCTTATCTTACAGCACATGTGTTTGTGCCAACATAAAATTTTTTGGTGCTCTTTTTTTTTTTCTTCAAACTGTATTTTATTTTTCTTTTTGCTACACGTGCTCTTTTTCATTGTAGAATTGCATTAGAGTGATTACCAATAACTATACCACAGAGTCAATATTAAGCTGTCTTGAACTCTCTTCTGCCAAAGAAATTAGTCTATTACTTTCCAATTTAGCCTCAGGCAAACTATTAAGACCAGGGCAGAAGACAGCCATACTCATTGCCAAAATATCACAAAAAATGGTCTCTAGCCCAGTTGCTAATAGTTTTCTTATCTGAAACTTCTTTAGCTGAGTCTCCCACCTGCACATAGCACTACTATGTTCCAGGCTCCTGCTAGGGTAGCTATTGAGCTATGCTTATGGCATTGAACTACTTTCATAGGCAGTTTATTCCTCCAGAAAAACAGACAGACAAACAAAAACCACTTGTCAGGTCTGCTGTAAAGACAGCCCAAACTCCTGAGAGTATATTGTTTTAGTTACTTTTCTGTTTCTGTGATACAACATCATGACCAAGATACCTGATAAAGTATTTTAGGTTTATGGTTCCTGATTAGAGTCTATGATGGCAGACCAGAGGCATAGTGACAGAAACAGCTGAGCATTCACTTCTGTATTCCATGAGGCAAGAGACAGAAAGCACATTGGGAATGGCACAGGTCTTTTGAAACCTCAAATCCCAACCCAGCCTCAGTGACACATCTCTTTCAATAGCACCATACCTCCTAAAACTACCCAAAAAGTTCCCATCTGGAGACCAAGTGTTCAATCATATAATCCTTTCTTATTCAGATCACCACAGGGTTCTTGCTTGAGTACAGATGTCTACTTTTTCCCTCTGGATTTAAAATATTTTCTACTAATTCTCATTTCTGTCTTGTGAATGTTGATGATGTGTATATATGCCTGTGTACTTATGTGCAGAGGCCAGAAGTTAACTGCAGTTGTGGTCCTCACATGTCCTTAACCATGTCTTTTAGAGAAGGTCTCTCAGATCTGGTGAGCTCCAGGCTCTCTTATTCAAAGAAGAGAATAAATATTTGGATTACAATAAGCACTCTCTGCCACCATCCCCAAGAAATAACCTCATCATATGGCTTACTTAGAGTGTCCTCAGATGAAAGAAGACTTGGTATATATCCCTTTTTGCTCTTAGAAGTTAGTTATCAGTCTAGAGAGATGGCTCAGAGGTTAAGAGCACTGACTGTTCTTCCAGACCTCCTGAGTTCAGTTCCAAGCAACCACATGGTGGCTCACAACCATTTATCCTGAGATCAGATGTGCCCTCTTCTGGCACACAGACATAGTGGAGGCAGAATGTTGTATACATAATAAATAAAAAGAGGAAAAAAAAGTTATTTCAGTCTTTAAGGCTACTTATTTGTTTATGGTTTGGTTGGTTGGATTGTTTTGGCTCTTTTCTTTCCTTTTTGTCTTTTCTAGGAGAGAATGGAAGTTCTCTGAGGAAAATTATTTTAGTGTATTGGTTGCTATTTCCCCAGAGCCTAGAAAGTGCTTACTATATAGTAAGCCTTCAATTACTGAAGCTCAAAGGGCTGTTCTTTGTAGCTGGGTGTGGTATTGCATGCCTGTCTGTCATCTCTTCAAGGACTGAGCATTGCCATAAATCTGAGGCCATCCTGAGCTACATAGTGAGTTCTCAACTAGCCATAGTTACACAAGCAAGACCACATCTCAAAAAAAATAATGTTCTCATTACTGTTGATGTTAATGCGGGTCAGTTAATTTGTAAGTGTCCAATGAGCATTGCTTTGTATTCTATAGTTTGTGGGATAAAAAGCTTTGTATACCTGTGGTTCCATTCTTAAACCATCTAGTAGGTTCCATAAAGCCTATTATGTGATCTTTCATAAATTGTACACTGCTAGAACAGAGAGGGCCTGGGGCTGTTGGGGATCTGCAAGCCTTCATAAAGTTACAGAATTTAGTTATTTACAGTGAGCCTTGGGAAAAGAAGAAATAGAACTTACAGGAAGGTAGACAAGAAGGAAGTTAGAGGAAATTGAAGTGTTGTATTCCCCCTCCTCTCTCCTCAAAACAGCATTTCTCTGTGTAGTTTGAACTGTCCCAGAACTCCGTGTGAAGACCAGGCTGGCCTTGACCTCACAGAGATTTGCCTGCCTCTGCCTCCCAAGTGCTAAAATTAAAGGTGTGTGCCACCACCAACTGGCTTTAATACGTATCTTGAATATCTCATTTCTCAGTAAAAACCCATTTCTCAAATTCATCACATTTCTGATGAGCCATTAGTTTAATTAAAAAACAAACAAAAAAAAAGCACACAACACTCTGACCTTTGTGTGCTAATGATGATGTTAGTCAATGGACAGTAACACTTGTGACAGCTGCTGTTGTGCTGATTTCTGATTAGAGCACTTAGGTATGAACTATCAGTAGAGCTGACTGTATTTAAAGAGAATGGCAAATATAACAGTGGCTAAAGGCAGAAGTAAAAATCATTTAAGAAGGTAAATTTGGTTAGTGAGGTTCCATAGTTAGTGCAGGATACACAAGCCTGGAGAGATGACTTGGGTTAAAAGCATTTACTGCTCTTGCAGAAGATCTGAGTTCAGTTCTCAGCACATACCTAGAGGCTCACAACCTTCTGTAATTCTAGTTCTGGAGTACCCATTGCTAATCTCCGTGCATGTGGTGCACAGATTTCCACTCAGGCGTACACACACATACACATAAAGTAAATACATATGCATATTTTAAAAATATGTGTGTGTGTATATTTTTGTTGTGATGTTTTGGTTTGTTGTTTTATTTGAGACTTTTTCTGTATAATAGCCTTGGCTGTCTAGAACTTGCTTTGTAGACAGGCTGTCCTTGAACTCAGAGATCCACCTAACGTCTGCCTCCTGAGTACTAGGATTAAAGACATGCACCACCATCACCCTGCTTAAATAAATATTTTTTTACAAATGTAGGATAAGGTTAGAATTTCCTTTGCTTTGGGTAGCCAAGAATTGCAATGCTCTTTTACAGCCCAGGCTGACCTTAAACCTTAGTAGCCAAATCAGCTTTGAACTCCTTTATCTCCCAAATATTGGGAGATTGAATTTAGGAAGATTTATTTGACCGTGATGATTTGCATGGTGGGCAGAGTTTATGAGAAAGGCAGTGAAAACAGGAGAATAAATAATAACACCAAGATGTTTGCTGTTATTAAGATGAAGAATTAAAGTGGTAGGAAAAGTATAAGAGTTATTTATATATAAAATAATTAGCTTTGGTCTGTCATTTGCTTAATGGTTAGCCTTTTAACATCTCATTTAATTTTCATAGAGGTTCTAAAGTGGGTATTTTTTTCAATGAGGAGGAAGGCTTAGAAAGGTCTTATACTTTTGCAGAGTTAAAACTGATAAATGTTGATATTGAGACTCAGAGACAGGGGCTGTTTTATGATACTTGTTTATTGAGAGCAGCTTAGCAATGTGTTTAAGTGAGAATCCCCTTTGAATTAGCAAACCCACTTAGGAATTCATATGTATTGTGTATATTCTTTCATATGTATTTCTAGATGTGTGAAAATACCAGATTCATATTATTTCAAACAACTGTATATGGAGGACTTATTAATTATGATGCATATGACTGCTTAAGAGGATATAGTTGCTAAGAAAAGGATGCTCTTTATAGCTTGATATGATCATATTTCCACATGGTTAAATAAAAAGCACCAAGTAGAGATTTGTGTGTTTAGTTTTATTTCTTGCATATTTACACAGAGCAAGGTGTTCTGTCTCTGTAGAAACTTGGCAGTGATTGTCTCTGGAAGGAGTTATCAGGTAAATGAAGAAAGGGGAAGGAAAGTCAGGGTTTTAGATTTTGGGTTTTGTTTATTTGTTTTAATGTGTGTGTTTTGCCTGCATGTGTGCATGTTTAGCATGTGCATGCCTGGTGCATAAACAGCTTTGAAGTAACCCCTGTACCTCTTCACTTTCCAATACTCTAGACTTGTAGGATGTACCTTATATTTGTTGTTTTTTAGTTGTAGTTTGACCTTGCTTATGTTTTGCCTTTTCCTCCTCCAGATATTACCTTATAATAACTCCTATTGTATATCATCTTCTACTTAACTTAAAGCTCCCTTAGTTAGACAAAAGGGGTGATGTAGTGGGATTTGAGTGTTAGCTGGCAAAGCTTGGAGGCTTGTCTCTGGAGTACCTGGAGCCTGAATGGGGAGGAGTCAGACCTGTTTCCTGTTTGTTCCTGCTTTCTGGGAGCAGATCGAACCACATTCCAATCTTCAAGAACTGTCTTAAGGTTCAGTTTGTATCAATGAGTGTTTACATAATCCCTTAATTAATATTAATAATATTAATTAATTAATATTAATCCTTTATATGATATCTTGCTAGTAAATTTTCCACGATAGTGTACTGCTAAACTATTTGTGTGACCATAGTCTAGGATCTTTGCTTATGTAAGCATACCTCTGTCACTAAGCTACATATACTCCTGTTGTAGTTTGAATCTATAATACACCTCAGACATCCATGTTCCCCAACCCATAATCCTGTTGGAAAAGGATGGAACTCCTTCCTAGAATGTTGGGCTAGTGGGAGGAAGTTAAGTTACTAGGGGCATTTATAAATGTATTAAGCCTCTAGATGCTTTCTCTTAATGCTTACTAACATCTCTTAGAGCAAACACTCTTTTCTGCCATAGAATACTGCCTTGCATATGCTGAAAAGCAACATACCGGCCAGCCATGTCCCAAAACCCCTAAAACTATTAGCTAAGATAAACCTTTTCCTATATATTGGTGTACCTTAGATACTTGCTGATGTGCTGGAGAGGCAAGAAAACCTCTAACCTGATGTTTTGTTGTTTCATGTGACTACATTACAGATAGAACATACAAAGTAATGCATGCCTGCAAACCCCGCACTAGGAAGGCTGACGTAAGAGGATCTCAAGTTCAAAGCAAGGCCAGTCTGAATTATATAGCAATATTTTGTGTCCAAAAAAAGTGGAGGGTGAAAGCTTTATCTTATAAAACCAACACTTTATGACACAATTTTGATAAAACTTTGTAATTCTGCTTGGTATTTTTTTTTAAGGCTGTTTTGGTTATAAAGCATTTTAAAATTATTACAAAATTAATAATTCCTTAAAGTACACATAATGATTTATTCATGAAGAGTAGAGAGGAAGTACTTGTATATGTCCATATTGTTCAATAAGTATATCATAATTTCTTGTCCAGCTATTACAAATACATCCTTCCTGGGTAATATACCCCACTCTGAGGAAGAAGAGGGAACAGCATTTACTAATTTAAATGCCAGAGCACTGACTTTGCTACAGCAAGAGATTATGTTTGGGGCTAGAGAGATGGCTCAAAGCTGACTGTTCCAGAGGTTCTGAGTTCAATTTAGAGCAACCACACGGTGGCTCACAACCATCTATAATGACATCTAGTGCCCTCTTGTGTACACTGTATACATAATAAATAAGTAAATAGATAGATAGATAAATATTTTTAAAAGAACAAGAGGTTATCTTTCATACGCAGTTCTCTAGTGCCATTTATTTATTGCTAGATAGATTATTATGTGATAGTACATTGTTCGCTGATTTCCAGTACCATCAAAGATTCTTACTATGCTTTATTAATTATGAAGACAAATTCAGCATTTGCATAGAATATATAAAAAAATATGAGCCATCATTTTTCTGGTTAAGTTTATCATTGAAAATTTTATAACATAAATGTAAAACTAGGCATTTTCTCACAGTGTCTTCACATAAGCACATAATCACTTTGTCCACAACCTTACCTTCCATATACTTCCAGTAGAGAAAGATAAGACAAGAGTGTTGGTCTCATTAACATGATTAAAGACCAGCCTAAAATGTCATGATGCAGCTTCCTCAATTGGAGACCAAACTGAGCACCAATGAAAGGGACCCATTGGCATAGTGGCATATAAAAGGTTCAGAAGCAACTGGAGGAGGTGCCAGGTCACCTCTGGAGGATTGTTGAAGGCAGAGCTTGTGAAGAAGGGTAAGAGTTGAATCATGGGACCTAGAACAAGCTCTTTTGGTAATGCTGTCCAGATTGACCTAGACCATTCATACCCAAAATACTATAAACAGAAGAGAACAAAAATGTTTGAGTGTACTAAATATGTGTAGAATTTTTTTTGTCATTCCCTAAGTAATACAATATAACAACTTTGGACGTTGTGTTTGCATTGTATTAGCTATTATAGGTAATATAAAAATAATTTGAATTATATGGGTGGAAGTGCAGTGATTACAAGCAACCATTATACTATTCTATGTAAGAGATTTGAGTGGCCCCTATTTTTGTTATCAGTGGGAGGACCTCTACAGAGATACTGAAGAACAAATATATTTTACTTTGGGCTTTTTTAATAGGTAGATGAGATGTTAACCCAAAAAGGGTAGATCCTGTCTCTAGGAATTCTCAGACTGAATGCCTGAGTCCTCAGCCAGAGGGCTTGCTAGCAAGGAAAGAGCTTCTGTCTTATCTTTCTTTCTTCACCCAGCTATCAAAATTTCTGGCTCAACCTTTTTAGTGTTAAGATTAAAGGTGTGTGCCACCACAACCTAGCTCAGTTTGGCTTGAACTCACAAAGATCCAGAGGATCTCTGCCTCCCAAATTCTAGGATTAAAGGCATGGGTCACTACTCACTCCATGACCTTCATGGCTTGGCTCGTGGGTGGCTCTGTCCTCTGATATTTCAAGCCATTTTTAGTAAATACATAATATATCACCACATCTCATCATGGTGGAAAAGGCGCAGTGCAAAATCCATGATAGAACATTACAGTACAACTTGTTACAGCTTATCACTTTATGAAGCAGAGAAAACCTGAGCTGTAAGCAAGACTGGCTATAACTAACTCTCAAGAACTACCATCTGGCAATCACTTCTTCTAGCAAGGCCCACCTGACACACACATACACACATACTTCTACAACTTCTCAAAATAGCTCTACCAACTGGTTACCAAAGTGTTCAAATATGTGTGCCTGTGTAGGACATTTCACATCTAAACCCTAAGGCCCTACTTTTGCTCCCAAAGGCAAATTGCACTCAATCCAACTTTAAATGCCCAGACACTGTTCTAAAGCCCACAGTCTCTTCTGAAACTCAAGGAAACCTCTTAACTGTGAGCCCTTATAAAATAAAAGTAAACCTATCTACTACAGATATATAATAGCACAAAGTGAACTTTCTTTAAATTAAGGCTCACCTTGTGGCCTGTATAATGCAATTAATTTTGGAGACCGTCCCATACACCATTTGTATTCCGTCTGCTGGTTAGAAGGCTCTATAGACATCTGTTAAAAGTACAATTGTAAGCTGGGTAGTGGTGCTGCCTTTAACCTCAGCACTTGGAAGGCTGATCTCTACAGAGTGAGTTAACAGGACAGCCGAGGCTGTTAACAGAAAAACCCTGCTATTTTTAAAAAAAGAGGGGGGAGAGAAAAAATACTCAGTGGCCTATGAGTTAATTTAGCTGTGAGATGTTTTTGTTGGTTTTTAATTAAGGTGGAATATTGAAATCTCCTATTGCCGCCATGTCTGGAACTGTGTGTTCTTTAATGTTTTTTAATATTTGGTTTATAAAATTGGGGGGCACAGGATTCAGTAAATTTATATTTATATTTGTTATACCCTCTTAATGAATAATTCTTTCCATTATCAATGTGGGATGGCTTTTGTGTCTCTTCTGACTTATTTGTATTTTAAACAACTTACTTTAATGCCACAATTCTTGCCCAGTAGTCTAGTGTCTCGCCTTTGCCTCTCAGCGTTTAGAAGCCTTTCCTAAGTGAAGACAGCAAGTAGTTGGGTTGCAATTTTAATCCAGTCAGTTGGTTTATGTCTTCTAATTAGTGAGTTATAGCTATTTGTGTTCAAGATTAAAATTGAGAAAGGTTTACTATTTCTGATTTTGTTGCTTGCTTTTTTGGTTGGTTGGTTGGCTGGTTGGTTGGTTGGTTGGTTAGTAGTTTTTCTTCTCCGTCTCCTTGTAGTGTTGGGTGTTTGTTGGTTTGCTATGTGGGACATGATTGATTCCTTCCCTGGTCTCCATTAACATCTGTCACTTCATGGACTGCATTCTATCCTGTATTCTTGTGTGTGAAAATATCCTCTTATATGTATTCTTTCTTTAAGAACAGCTGTGGAGGCTGGAGAGATAGCCCAGTGGCCAAGAATATTTACTGCTCTTGTAGAGGACCCACATATGCTGTTCCCAGAACTCACAAAGCAGTTCACAGTCACCTGTCGCTCCAGAGCCACCTCTGACCTCGATGATGCTGCACATGTATAGACTCAGGCACACAGACAGACAGACAGACAGACAATAAAAGTAATTAAAAATTTTTCTGCAGTGCTGGCCTAGTTGTCTTAACTTGTGTTTATCTTGAATTATTTTTATGTTTTCCGTTTTAAAAGAGAATTTTACTGGGTATAACAATCTTGGTTAGCACTTTGAAAGCTTAAGCTATATTATTCCTTGCTTCTCTAGCTTTTGGGCCGCTGACAGTAGACATGATGTTATTATGCTGTCCCTGGCTTTGTATGTTGCTATTTCCCTTACAGCTTTGTACTTTTGACATCTTGAGTAAATGTCACAGAGAAGTTCTTCTCTGGTCATGTCTCTTCAGAGATCTAAATATTTCCTGTGTTTGAATATTTGTTCTTTTTTCTCTAGGTTTAGAAAATTCTTGGCTATAATTTTACTGAAAATCTTGTCTAAGCTTTTGGCTTTTATCTCATTTCTACCCCATTAGTCTTAGGTTCACTACCTTCAGTGTATCCTAAACTATTTGGAAATTTAGTCATGTGCATTTATATATGTAATTTCTTACAGAGTTTTTCTCCATAATTTTGTTTTTCCTCCAAAGTGATGATTGTTTCATTCTCTTAGAGAACTTTGTCTTTTGAGTTGATTTCTTAAGTTCCTTTTTCATGTCTTGAATTAAATTTCTTACCTGACGGAATCCTCTTCTTGGTCCTCAAAACATTTTAATATTGGGAGTCTACAATCTTTTCCCAGTGATTGAACTAGCTCATCATCTCTGAGTATGGGCTGTCAGGGTGGTGGCTCCTGTTTCCAGTGTTGGAAGGAAATCAGAGAGGCACTCAAATAAGAGCATAGGCGGTTGTCCTGCCTGAAGAGTGTTCTAGGACCAGAGCCTAACAAAATCATCAAAGATACCCAAGAGACTTCAGCCAGCAACTACTGGGAGTAGATACATTCTCACAATAAGTATTAGGCAGGGCTCAAAGATCCTGAGGAGTAGGAGGAGGAAGAGGAGGAGGGAGAGGAAGGGTCAGAAGAACCAGAGGGGTCAAGGAAACCATGAGAACATGCCTCACAGAATCAACTGACCATGACTCATGCAGCATTGCAAAGATTAGGGAGCCTATAGGGATCTGACCTAGACCCTCTGCATGTATATTACAACTGAGTAGCTTGGTCTTCTTGTGGGAGCAAGGGCTGTCTCTGACTTGCCTACTTGTGGGACTCTTTTCCTTTCTACTGGATTACCTTTTCCAGCCTTGATGTAATAGTATGTGTCTGGTCTTATTTAGGTTGTTATGCCATGATTGATTGATGTCGTTGGGAGGCTTGCTCTTGACAGAGGGAGGGGGGGACCTGGGAGAGGTGGGACTTGGGGGTTGGGGCAAAGAAAGGGAGGGGAAACTGCAGTCTGGGTATAATATATGAGAGAATTTTTTTAAGAGCAGAGGGAGGAATAGAGGAACCTTGCTTCCTGGCTTCCTCTTCATGGGTAGCTCAGCTTACTGTTTTACACAACTCAAGACCACCTTCCCAGAGTTGGCATTACCCATAGTAGGCTGGACCCTCCCACAGCAATCACGGATCAAGAAAATGCCTCTAGACTTTCCTATAGGCCATCCGATGAAGATGAGCCTAGTTTGTGCCAAGTTAAGAAAAACCTAACCAACTGAGGGTGTGTGTCTTGTATGTAGTTTGTAACTTTTCTTCTGGTTGCTGGGGAGCTGGCTCCCCAGGCTTACTTCTGCTCTCTCTGTCTGCATACTGCAGCAAATTCCATGACATTCCCTCCTTGCTGTGACTGGGCAGAATTCCTTAACCACGTCCCAATCACCACACTGTATAGCATGGAGCCTGTGGTTTCCATACAGATGCGATTCCCCAGTCTGCTCACATACTTCCTGTTGCCCCTAAAGTTTTCCTGCTCCACGTGTATGCAAGTTTCCCCGACCTTAGCTTCCTTTACCCATTCTCGGGTTGTGTCAGAGGGTCGCAAACCCCTCTTTACTGAGTGCCAGCAGCAGGGAATAGCTCTGCAGTGTCTTGAGATCTCATGCAGTCTGCTTGTTCCTGGAAAAGACTTCTTCTCAGGAGATTCCCTTTGTTTTTCAGAGAAAGTGGGTACACTGCTCTGCTAGGCTGGTGTTAAGAGTACCCAGCTTGAATTCCAGTATGCTTTACCAACTTTGTCTGCATACTGTTGTCTTTGATCAAAGACTGCAAGGGTAGCTGGGACGGTCATGTCACATGGTGTCTACAAGGCTCTTCTGTTTTAGTTTTGGTTCCCTCTCCCACTCTTTCTCATCAGAAAACACTGGTTAATGCATATATTGATTGCTTCTTCGCATAATATTTTACTTTTAATAGCTTTTACTTCTTTTCCCATTGTATGCAAGATTTCTCAGTATTACATTAATCTTTCTTAATGATGGATAGATTTCTTCTGCTATGTCACTTTTATGTTATTTCTAATAGGCTTTTCATTTCTGTAACCTCTTTTCTTTGGCTGAAATTTTACCTAATGTTGTTGTTGTTGTGAGTTTCAGGGAAAACGAATGCAAGGAAAGTACTTTTCTGGAAGCCCCCTTATATGCAAAATATATTTTTTTCATTTATTTGTTATTTATTGAAGTACAGAGGAGTGAACTTGCCAAGCTCTACTGTATTTTTTCTTTTATTTTTGGGATAGAGTCTCTTGTAATCTAGGCTGGCTTTATGCTACTATGTAGGCTGAGGATGGCATAAAGTTTGGGTCCTTTGACATCCACCTTCCACATGCTGGGAAGTTGCGTGGGTAAAGTATTAAATATGTGGCTGGCCTAGCCCCAGGATTCAGACCAGCAGTCTGAAATAATCACAAAGTCTATGATACCAGTTCCTATCCTAGAATTGGCATGATTCTTTCAGTATAGAATAAGCCAAGTACCTTTACAGTTCTGAGTGGCTCACTTGTTGCCCTTCCAGAGGGAGCAGGACAGTTTCAGTGCTGACAGCTCTTCCCTGCTGGGAGACTAAAAGCCTGGCTCATTGTGAGCCAGGAGAGCAGTGTGCTAGGCTTCTGTTGGTCACCGTTGTGACTCCTACAGAGGACTTACTTCTCTTTGTTTTGTCCTTTTTGCATGACATGTAAAAAACAAGCTGCACAATTTTTAATACAGTGTACATACAGCCATTATTTTTCTGCCCACAGCATGCATTTTTTAATCTTTACATTGGGCCATTGGTTCTATACTTCTGTCTTTTGCCTTTTGGATTCCATATTTTTATTTCTAAGATTCATTATTATTCTTTGTTTTTCCCCTGTTATATCCATCAGTGAATAACAAAGAAAAGTGAATTTAGTGTAGTATAGTCTGAGATTTTAAAGTCACAAAGACTTTAATTTGCTTGCTGTTCTGGACCAATGCCTATCCTGGACCAGTAATACTGAATATGTTTCTACTTCTGTAAAATGGGTATATTAGTGATATGTACCTTATAGAGTTGTCAGAGAGATTAAGTGAAATAATGTTCAATCCAAAATGAGAGCAGCTCCTTTTTCACCTTTTTTACCATGTAATCTCAAAATCTTTACATCAATCTATTATTCCAGCATTAGCTGGATTACCAGACCTCATCCTCACCTAGGCACATATATATGTGTATACATGTGTATATGTAATGTAATCACAACAACTGTTATTCTTGATACTATCCCTATTTTAGAAAGGTAAAGAAGGTTTACAAAAGCAGTTTCTCTTACTCAAGATCCCTGAGTGTGTGGCAGGAACAACATTTGAACCCAGCTGCTGTGTGTTTGGAGCCTGAGCCTAGGTGGCCTTCCTCCCTGACTTTCTATATGACCTTCATATTCCTCTCTCTCTTCAATGTATCACATCTTCTCTTATTTTTTATAAGATATATTTATTTCACTCCAAATGCTTTTCTAAGCAAAATGTATATGAATAAAAGTTGGATAATGATATTAAAAGCATGTCACAAATAAGCCCATTTCTGTGGTTCTCATTTTTGTTGTATTAATTTTGAGCCTACAACCAGATACTAGCACTCTGGTGACCTTGCCTGTAAATACTCTGACTTCTTATCATCTTTGAGATTTCTGGCATTTTGCTCACATATTTTCTCATTATATGTTTAGCTTATTCATCCCCATTAGCCTCTGTTTTTCATTCCTACTCCCTGTGATCCCCCCTTCCTCCTCACCTAGTCTACTTTCATATCTGTCTTCTGGGGAATTGTTTGTTGGTTTCCTCCCACCCTCCCCTCCTTTCTGTCTTCCTTTATGTTACCCACTGATTGGGGGGGTTACTTACAGGAACAAAAATAGTCATTTACAGAGTCATGGGCAAATTACTAGCTAAAGAAAATGGCTCCCCTCCCCCCAGCAACCATAGCATAACAACGTTAGGAGTCGGTCCCTTTTGTTAGTATTTTGTGCTTGAAAAAACTCTGCTGCTAAGGAGCCATGTTAGGTTTATTAAGGAGGGGGAGGGGGAAGAGAGAGTAGGATAGGGAGGCAGAGAGGAAGAGGAAAGAGAGAGTCTCCCACTAGATTGGGCTTTTAAAAGTAGACACACCTTAAAGATGAAGATAACCGGCAGAGGCTCTTTGGAGCCCCTGCAGGCGGGGGCGTGGCCACAGCAAGGAACAACCTAACACCTTTACCCTCAGAAATGTTGGTGCAGATAATCAAGGCTGTTGACAGCTCAAGAGTGCAGGCCGAGTCATGTCTGGAAAGGTGGTGCTCCACAGCACCCCACCCCTTCCTCTGGCTCTTCCCTTCTTTGAGCGCCTGCCTCCACAATGTTCCCTGAACTGTGGAGGAGTCCTTTATTCTTAGCTCTTTGACCAGTTATGACTTCTGCAAAATTTCCTGTCATTTAAAATCCATTCTGTCCTCTTCCTCTTGCCTTTTTTACATTTTTTATAGCCTTATTTGGATTTGCATTCCAACAGTACATGGTCTGGAAGGTTGCTGTCCATGTCACAGTATTAGAAGGTGGAGTGTGACCCTCCGAAGGGATAAAAGCCCATCTCTTGGGAGTCTCCCGAGAATATTGCATCTCCTGCCCTGTCCCCTCTCCTGTCTTGCACCAGAAGTCAGTATCCATTTAGACTTCTGAAACTGAGCTTAAACTGCACACACCCATCTCTCCCTTTCCCTTCCCTTGCTCCCTGTTTTCCTTCCTTTCAAATTGTTGGAAACAAGTCTCACACTGTAATCTTTGCTTGTCCCAACTCTATGGCGATCCTCCTACCTCAGCCCCCAAGTGTTCTAAGTGTAGCTGTGAGCTCATATATCAGCATTCTTTGTAAACTCCTCGGTTTCAGATAGAGGAAGCCAATGTTTCTGTCATCTTATTACTTTGAAAGGAGAAGGCAGCAGCATTCAGGTTTTCCTCTGATCTCTATATCATCTTGAAATACTGGGAAATGGTTTTGCATTGATGAAGCCTCCTTTTAGCTGTGGTAAGGACTCTGAATTTCCTTTCCTGATGCTGTGATAAAACATTGCAGCTAAAGCAACTTAAAAAGAGAGTCATTCTGGCTTGCAGTCCAGCAGGGATAGAGAAATAAGGCAGCAGGAGCTTGCAGCAGCTGCTCATGTTGGGACCACAGTAATGAATGCATGTGTGTTCAACTTAACCTTCCCCATTTTCTACAATCAGGGATTCCCTGTTCCTGACTGGGACCCCGGGGAGTGGTCTCATCTACATCAGTCCTCTTCAGGCTTCCCAGAGGCCTATTTCCCATGATTTCAGATCTGTCCCATGGACTGTACACATTACCATACAAAGCTATCTCTTTATCATGGATCAGCATCCATACTTCCCTTTTGAGGCGGGGATGGTGTTTGGTTGCTGGTGATTTATATCTTCATTTCTTCCTCCATTTTCTTTTTCTTTTTATTTTTTTTATTAACTTTATTTATTTATTTATTTATTTATTTATTTGCCTTGGTGTTTGCCTGGAACTGGAACTACAGACAGTTGTTAGCTGCCATGTGGGTGCTGGGAATCGAACCCGGGTCCTCTGGAAGAGCAGAGGGTGCTCTTAACCACTGAGCCATCTCTCCAGCCCCTCTTCCTCCATTTTCTTTTGCTCCAGCAGAAGACTAAAACCTTGCAAGTGCCTGACCACCTAAAGTAAGCCTTATCTCCTCCTCCTCCTGCTCCTCCTCCTCCTCTTCCTCCTCTTTCTCCTCCTATCCATATAAAATCCCCATGTTGGTCTTTTAAGCCATTTGAACAAATTTAGGAGGCCTGGCACACTTTGACCTCTTCATATCTTCTCGGCTTGTGTGTGTATATCACATGACTCACTTCACTGTCTGATGTCACCTCTAAATTTCTCATGAACTCTAACCTTTATTTTTTGTTGTTTTAGTATAGGCATAGTTCTCGCTATCCCATCTTTTATTTGTACTTCTATTTGTATTTTAGATTTTAAAATTTGTGTGATATATATATGTATGTATATGTATACATATATATGTGTGGATAGGAGGAAGATGGGGTGAGGCTTACTTTAGGTGGTCAGGTGCACAGGGAGGTTATGTGCACATGTGTGCAGGTTCATACAGAGGCCAGAGCCATTAGATCCCCTAGAGCTACAGCTGAGGTAGTTATGGGTCAACTAGCTGGGAACCAAACTTGGGTTTTCTGAAGAGCATTAATTATTCTTGACTACTGAGCAGCCTCTCCAGCCCCTTAATATTTTAATCGTCTCCTTTTTTATGATTTATGCTTTTCTGGTTTTGCTTGCCTCTTACTCTCTTTACTTGTCTAATATACTCTTTATTCATTCAAAAACACCACAGAGAAGCAGACAGATTGAATGATAAATTAGTAATTTTGGTCATAGGTTTGCAGCTTTTCAGCAAGCTATGATTCTTTGGCATTAACAAAATAATGTTACTTAAAGAGGAAATTATAGTTACTGCATGTAACTTTACATGCTAACAGCAGTGTGTTTGTTTTATGCCAGGCATAGTGAGTGGGACATCCACCCACCCTTGTAATCTCATCACTCTGGAGGATTACCATGAGTTTAAAGCCAGCTTGGCTACTTAGTTATTTAGGCCAGTTAGGGCCTAATAACAAGAACCTATTTCAAAAACAAGGCTTGGCTAACATGTTGGAAGTCCTGACTCCGTCCCTAGCACTGTATAAAATTAGGTGTAATGACACACACCTCTAATCCCAGTCCTTTGGAAGTAGAGATGGGCAGATGAGGAAGTTCATGGTCATCTTTTACCTTAGCACTTCTAAGCCAGACTGTCTCAAAAGGGGAGGGGGCAGGATTGTTGTGACCAACACTTAGGGCTATATAGCAACCCCTACCCCTAATAGCAGCCAAAAAGAAAAATAATGTTACCAATTGGAAAAGGTAATGTAGCATATGGATAATATTCAGATAATACACTAAAGCTAAATGGGGAAGTTTTCTTCTTAACCTCAAATACCCCCTACACATACTTCCCAGAAAAAAATTACATCAACACTTTAGGTAACCTTACAAAAATTTGCAAAGCAAACATGAATAGATAAATAGAATAAGGCCCATAGACAGGGCCTTCCAGATGGTTCAGCAGATAGTCTTCCTACTAACCTTTACAACCTGAATTGAATCCAAAGAATCTACATGGTAGAAAAAAGATTTAAAAAAAAAAAAAAAAAAAAAAGACTCCCAAAATTGTCCTCTGAGTCCTCACATGAATACTATGGCACAAATTTCCCAACTTCATAAATAGATAATTGGGACAAAAATAATTCAACCCCATAAATAAATAAATGACAAAAGTAAAACCCATGCTCATCTTTTAAACTATACTTTTATATATGTTATATATTTGCATGTTTGAGCTTAGACTATCTTAGTATGTGGTCTGTACTTGAGAGGGAGAAAGACCAAGAGGTCAAGATGTTGGTCAAGGTGGCACACACCTTTAATTCCAGCACTCTGGAGGCAAAGGTGCCAGGTCTCCCTCTTCCTGTGGTCCATTGACCACCAGTCTGTGAGGACAAAGAGAGCGCCATGCAGGGCTCTGCTCATATTTCTATGAGTGTGCCAAAAAATTGCCTTACAGAAGTCTGCTTCAGTGAAACAGCTCAATTTTGTTTCAGAGTAAGGGGAATATACAGGCTGGGCATCACCTAATTTGCACTTGGCAGCATGGTTCTACCCTACAGCTGGAGCACAATACCTAATTATCATGGACATCAGAGGAGGAGCATTTGCAGGGAGCTATGTCAAAGGTCACACTGAAGTCAAGTATCCAGGCTCAGGGACAGCTTCTGGATAAGGCCAGATATCCTGTACTGGAGACACTATCCAAATAGGGTGAGGAGGGAGTCCTGCTGTGAAGGGACTCCTCCATATTACAGGGTACTCAGAGAGCAATCCGGACATGGTGAGCTGCAACCTTAAATGCAGGGTACTCCAACACAGTCCGACAAATTTCTTGTCAAGTTTGAGGCCAGCCTGGTCTACATAAGTGAGTTCCAGGACATCCAGGGATACAAATCAAAACCCATCTTCAAAAATAAAAAAGTTGAAGGTTATATTCTACTGTATAGCAAGCTCAAGACCAGTCTTGGATACATGAAACTCTGGTCTCAAAAAAGCAGAAAATATGTATATGCTGTCATATATATATATATATATATGTATATATATATATGTCTATGAATTGTGTGCATTAGTACAACAGTATCTATATATTACATAATAACCAAAAGCTATACTGTCATCTGTATGTATATATTATAGTGTCTATAGATAGACTATAACAAAACACTGTTGTGGCAAGCTTTCTTGTCAGACTTTCTTTGGGATTGCCAGCTCCCTAATAACACAGATTTACTATTAATTATAAAACTTTGGCCTTTAACTTGGGCTTGTCCCCAACTAGCTTGTATAACTTAAATTAACCAGCTTCTATTAATCTACATTCTGCCACATGGCTTTTTACCTCTTTTTCATTCTGTATATTCAGCTTTCTCTGTGTCTCTTACTGCCTCTCTTCTTCCCAGAGTTCCTATCTCTCTCCCGAAATCCCACCTTTTCTCTCCTGCCTGGCTATTACCCATTCAGCTTTTTTTAAACTATTCACAACACATATTCACACAGTGTAAAATATTCTGTAAATCTGTATATGTCATATATACACACTATATGTAATAGTATATATCATGTCTTCCTTTTTATTTTTAATATCAGGGCTGTTTATTTTAAGATTTATTTATTATATATACAGTGCTCTGCCTACATACATGCCTACAGGCCAGAAGAGGGCATCATATCTCATTATTGAAGGTTATGAGCCTCCATGTGGTTGCTGGGAATTGAACTCAGGACTTCTGGAAGAGCAGCCAGTGCTTTTAACCTCTGGAGCCATCTCTCCAGCCCATATCATGCTTTCTTAAAGACTTCACAAATAGCCAGATAGGGTTATCTCTGTGAATTCAAAACCAGCCTGGTCTACAGAGTAAGTTCCAGGACAACCAGAGCTATACAGAGAAACCATGTGTGTGTGTGTGTGTGTGTGTGTGTGTCTTAATGTAGTCATGCGATTCAAAGACCTTGCCTGCCCTAACTTTTTTTCTCTGTTGCTTGTGACAGTATCTGACATTCAGAAAATGCTCAATAAATAGCTGTTGATTAAATCATCAGTTCACAAAATGCACCTTGGCAATTTCTCCCAATCACATTTACTCTATCTTATTTTTTTTTTAGCTGTTAATTTTATTACATTTTCCAGATCTGCAATAACAGCCTCTCAGATGGACATTTTAGGTTATGTCTTCTTCTTCTTCACAGACAGTAACTGAGCAGTCATCCTTGTAAGGATTCCTGGCATTCCACGTAGCTGAGCTCAGGTGGGATGCACCTTGCATGGAGGCACTGCTACGAAAGCTCCCTGGACCCGGAAGCACCTCCCTGGACCCATGATGCATACCCGTGCACAACCCCCTTCCCTTAAAAGAGACTGCGAGCATGTGCTCCAGTCCTTTTCTCTGTCCCCTGACTTCTGTCTTGTTCCTCTGTTTCTTCACCCGCCTGGGACTCTTCTCTTAAATAAACTCTAGTATGTGTCCTTGTTAGTATGTATTTGCTCTCACGAGTGGAACTAACAATCCTGACCATGCACCACATTCTAATGCTCACACAAACCATTTTGATCTTTTCAGAAATATGACAGAAAAACTGATCATCTTACTTGAAATATGAGATTTTCTCTTTTTGAGTAAAACATCAAAACTGTCTGAATGTAAAGAAATTATCTAAGAGCAAACATATGCTTCTTTCTGTAATAATAATAATAGTTAGCTTAGTGGGTTAAGGTGGCTACTTTTTTTTTTTAATGTGAACTGGTATTTTGCCTGCATGTATAACTGTGTGAGGGTGTCAGATCTTGAATTACACACAATGCCATGTGGACGCTGGGAATTGAACCGAGGTCCTCCGGAAGAACAGTCAGTGCTCTTAACCGATGAGCCATCTCTCCAGCCCAAGGTGGCTACTTTTAAAAAATGCTTCTTAGGGGCTGAGGAGATAGCTCAGTGGTTAATAGCAATGGCTGCTCTTGAAGAGGACCCAGGTTCAATTTCCAGCATTCTTATGCAGGCAAAACTTTAATACACATGATATAAAAATAAATAATTTTGGGGCTGGAGAGATGGCTCAGCGGTTAAGAGCACCGTCTGCTCTTCCAGAGGACCCGGGTTCGATTCCCAGCACCCACATGGCAGCTAACAACTGTCTTTAGTTCCAGTTCCAGGCAAACACCAAGGCAAATAAATAAGTAAAGTTTAAAAATAAATAAATAAATAATTTTTAAAAATGCTTCTTAACCAGTTCATGGTGTGCACTCTATGGTCCAGCACTAGGGAGAGGAAGGCAGGAAGAACAGGTTCAAGGTTATCTACTAGGTAGTGAGTTCAAACCAGCCTGAGCTACATAAGACCCTGTCTCCAAAACAGCAACAAGGTTTCTCTGCTTTCTGAATTTCTCTGGAATGAACTTATATCAATATGTGAATTAATTGTAGAAAACAATTTTTTTAAAAGGCAACTTGCTCATATGCAATTTACTTAAACACAAAACTTTCTAATGATAAAACTGTTGCTTCAGCAGCAGAATAAGTCTAAATAATTTATAACTTAGATTTGTCCAGAGGGACTTAAAAGCTTGGCAGGGGTTGAAATCTGTAGTTCATTAAAATTACTACCTGCCCTTACCCCACATTAACTTCTGGGGAAAAAAAAAAAAAAAAGGTTAAAACTGACCATTGTTGTTCAGTGGAACATCCTGTTTGGTCTATAAATTAACTAGACACCCCAGCCTAAAAATCTTAAAAGATTTGAAAGAATCATTTAATAATTTGTTACGTGTGTAAATTTTCCCACCAGCTTATAGAAATTTTAGATTTGTGGCAGAATTCTGGATTGAGAGTTAACAGAGCTCTATCTTAAATGAAAGCAGAAAACAGGAAGTGAGGGGCTAGGGAAAGCACTGTTGATAGGGCAGCCATGAGGGCCTGAGCCTGACCCCCCCACAACCTATGGAAAAAGACAAGCATGCCTATGACCTCAGTTCTGGAAGAGTAAATAAAGATAATCATGGGGCTCATTGTCCAGCTAGGCTAGGCTAATCCAGGAGCCTCAAATCTTATAAGGAACCCTGCATCAAAAATAAAACCCAAAGTGGATGGCTTTCAAGGTTGGTTTCTGATCCCCTAGTGCACAGTTGTGCACATACATGTACAACCCCCACCCCCACACACACAGGAAGCCCAGGACTGAAGTTGAGGGTTGAGTACAGTTGTCAGATTTCCCACATCTCCAGGCTCAACTGGGCCCCATGTCTACACCTGGCCCTGAGTCCTCCTGCTTGGAGGAGCCTTTTCATGCTTCCAGGAAAGATAACTTCACAGGTTTGAACTACATTTAGCAAATGTAAAAGACAAAACCAGGACTAGGCCAATCTGAAGGACTGGAGGAAGGGGTGTAGGCATACAGTGCCAAAATAATCCAGTCTAGAATCTAAGAACCTAGTGGGAGGGAAGAGGGAGCAAACGCTGTATGTGGATAGAACTGAATGAAATCATTGTGTTACTGGAGCCCAAAAGAGTGAGTGACCAGATACTTGTTTTAATTTTTTTTATCCTTAGATTTGATTTATATTTATGAATGTTGCCCCGTCTGCTGAGAACCAGACCTGGGTCTTTTGTAAGAGCAACAAAAGTACACTTAACCACTTCTCTCCAGCCTCTCAGATGCTGTTTGGTTTTTTAACTTATTTAGCTTTATTTTATGTGCATTGGTGTGAGGTTGTTAGATACCCTGGAACTGGAGTTACAGAGTTAATCTGCCATGTGGGTACTAGGACTTGAACTCTGGTCCTGCTCTCAATAGTTGTTTTAAAATGCTTTAGTCATTGCACAGTATTATATGCAGGTTTTAAAGCATCTTGTTGGGTTCTTTTTTTAAGCATTTATTTGGGTGAAAGAAATGCATTAATCTAGAGATCAGAAGACAACACATAGGACTTGTTAACTTCTACCATGGGAGTCCTGGGGATTGAACTCAAGTCTGAGCCATCTCTACAACTCCCTGTATTCTGATACAGAATTGTTGTTGTTAATTTTGCTAACAGTGCTGTCTGACGTGGTAGCATTTGCCTGTAGAACTCATGAGTTTCAAGTTTGTTGAGGCTGCATAAACCAGTGGTTCTCAACCTGTAGGTCGTGACCCCTTTGCAAGTCAAACAGTCTTTTCACAGGGATCACCTAGGACTATCCTGCATGGTATATATTTACATTATGATTCATAACAGCAAGACTACTGTTATGGAGGTGTCAAGACAGAGTTTCCTCTATAGACCAGGCTGGCCTCGAACTCAGAGATCTATCTGACTGTCTCTGCTTCCCTGGGATTAAAGGTGTGCACCACCACCACCACCACCACCACCACCACCACCACCACCGCCCGCCACCACCACCTAGCCAATTTCAGATCCTTTTTAATGAACAGTATTTAAAAATAAAAAATAAAATGAACAATATTTTCTAGGTTACATAGTACTTGTAGAATGTGTTTAGTTTTCATTGGGTTTTTGTATTTGTGTGTGTTGTATGCCTGTACTTATGTGCATGCCACTGTGTGTGTGGAGGTCAAAGGACAGTTTGAAGAAGTTGATTCTTCTACCATGTGGATCTTAGGGACAAGCCTTACCCACTCAGCCTCTAGCACAGTCTTATTCTTGTTTTGAGGCTAGTATGGTTTTGTTTTGGGATTTAGAGTTTCACTATATAGCTCTGGATAGCCTAGAACTTGGTAGGCCAGCCTCAAATCTGCCTGCCTTGCCCCCACCCCACCCCCTCCCCAAGTACTAGGATTAAAGGTGAGCACTGCCATCCCAAAAGCCAGTCCTGTACACTTGTTCTCATCCGAATCTCATACTGTCCTGCGGTGGAGTCAGGGAGAAGGTTGCTGAGCTCTAGGAAAATGGAACCTTATACAGCAGGCAGTCTCCTAGGGAGCACATATAAAACCTCAGGCATTTCCAGTTTCAGAACACTTAAAAAGAAAGTGAAAGTAAGGGTCTGGAGAGATGGCTCAGTGGTTAAGAGCACCGTCTGCTCTTCCAGAGGACCCGGGTTCAATTCCCAGCACCCACATGGCAGCTAACAACTGTCTGTAGTTCTAGTTCCAGGCAAACACCAAGGCAAATAAATAAAAGTGTTTTGTTTTGTTTTGTTTAAAAAAAAAAAAAAAAAAAAAGAAAGTGAAGGTAGATGTATGTCTTGAGAAGATTCTGAAGACCAAAAAATGCCAGTAGTTTCCATAGCAAACCCAAACATAACTGAGATAATATGTAAAAGTTGATTTGTTTGAGAAAATTCCATAGAGATTGATTGGCACTTTGGCGGGTGGTAATAACAGAATGATTTTTTAGTTTGCCCAATCCTAATTACCTAAGACTAACAGAAACTCAGAGGGTATCTATATAAGCTTTAAAATGATTTTCTATTTTGTCTGTAGAAAAGGAAAGATGCTGAGCGCTATCAGGGGCTTTGAAACAGTGGGCTGTACTTCAGTGTTAAGCTCAGGTCAGAGTCAGAGAAATTTGAGTCATTTCACATGCACTGCTCTCAGCTTCCATGAAAATGGGGAGGGTAGCTGGAATCTTGGACAAAGGAAGCATGATATGATGAGTACTAAATGCATCCAAGGCCATCAAGAAACTGTAAACAACTTAGCATCCCCTCTCTAGAGAGACCCCTGTCTGCCTTAGAACTGTTCTGGTTTGTCAGGTATGTATTTTAATCATGCAGAACATCAGAGACTATGCCTGACCTTCTGACAGATGAGGCTCTAAAACCAAAGAAACTGAGATGGGTTGGAAGGGCTGAACTGGACTGGGAATGAGTTTAGTGGCAGGATGCTTGCTTTGCATGTGTAAGACCCTGAGTTTGATTCCCCGGGTTTATAAAATGATAAAGCCCAGTTAACTGTCCTGTTATCTCATTGCTTTTGTGACACATCTCTGTCTTAGCAGACAGCATAAAAAGGCAAAGTAAGTTCATTCAGAAAGAAGTAGCTGTGTGGCTCAGAGATGCTCTGTGGTGAAGCATGCTTACTGCTTCTAAAAAAGGACTCAGTTCAATTTCCAACACCCATGTCAATGCAGAGCAGCTCACACTGAGCTAAAACAACTACTCCGGGGGAAAGAGAGAGAGAATGGGGGGGGGAGAAAAAAGAAAAAGGAAATAGGGCCTGGAATTCTGCTTTGGGAAAAACAGAAAAGCAGTAAGATGAAATGGTTCCCTACTACAATACATGCAGCTGGAAGGCCCTAAGGCTTTCCCCAGAATCACAGAAAGCAAGTTTACTAGGTAAATGGGCTTGTCAAGAGGTAGCCTCAGAAGAAACCGTGTGTGCATCTTTTGCTGGAGTCAGCCTGAGACCATCTCTTAGAGTAAGCAGATGAGTTTGGTGTGGCCCTGACTCAACAGTCAAACATTAGAGAAGGACCGCCTAGTCATGGCCATGGCCTTTTGTAGCCTCATCTCACGTGTTAAATTCATTTAATGAGGCTGGGGACTTAGCTCTGAGATTGCTGCCTTATCCACATGAAGCCCTGGGTTCAATCCCCAACACTGCATAAACTGCCATGAGTGTATAATCCCAGCGCTCTGGAGATGAAAGCAGGGTCCACAGGAAGTGCAAGGCCAACCTGGGATACATGAATTGCTGTCTCAAGAATGACACCTCACCTGCTATGGGAAATGATGGGAAATGGTAAAAAAAAAAAAAAAAAAAAAAAAAAAAAAAAAAAAAAAAAAAGGAGCACAGGTCACTTAAGCTTAGTACCTTCAAGGATGTTTATCCAGCAAGTAAAGGGGCTAGTGTCCAACAAGAGCATTCTCAGGCACTGCTGACAAATAGGGATTTACAGTAAAATGAGTCTGAAATATCTCCACTGGAGATGTGCAGCCAAAAAGCTGTGAACTGATGATCAGCTGTGATGCTGATCTTGACCAGTAACCCGGCAGCTTCTAGACAACCAACAAGCCAAGAAACTAGAGAGAAAACTGCAACCTTAGCAGTGTGACACTTGTCAACACAGACCTTTTGTGGGTTCCCGTGGGGTTTGGTGGCAGAAATGGAGAGGACAAAAAGCAAAGCCATCAAAAAACATTGTATTTGTTTACATTTTTTAAAGTGCTGTTCAAGCTGAGTATGGTAATATGTGCTTTTAATCCCAGCACTCAGTAGACTAGGTGGGTAGATCCCTGTCTTAGTTAGGATTTCTATTTTTTTTTTTTTTTTAAGATTTTATTTTATGTATACAACGTTCTGTCTCCACTATGCCTGTGTGCCAGAAGAGGGCACCAGATCTCAAGAGAGATGGTTGTGAGCCACCATGTGGTTGCTGGAAATTGAACTCAGGAGGTCTGGAAGAACAGTCAGTGATCTTAACCTCTGCGCCATCTCTCCAGCCCCCATTGCAGCTCTTATAAAGGAAATTGTAACATGTAATTGGCTGACTTACAGTTCAGAGGTTTAGTCCATTGTCATCATAGTGGGACATGATGGCATACAGGCAGACATTGTGCTAGAGAGGAGCTGAGTTTTACATCTTGATAAGCAGACAACAGAAAGTGAACTATCTTGCTGGGTATAGCTTGAGCATGGGAGACCTCAGTGCCCATCCCTACAGTGACATACTTCCTTCAACAAAGCCACACCTACTCCAACAATGCTATACTTCCTAATAGTGCCAGTCCCTTTGGAGAACATTTTCTTTCAAACCACCACAATTCCTGCAAATTTGAGGCCAGCCTGATTTACATATCCAGTTCCAGGTCAGCCAAGGCTATATAATGATAGCCTGTCTCAAAAAAGAAAATGTAAATCAATGAACAGCACCCTTCTTGTTTTTAACCTGATCTTTAAAAACATATAGATAGTGCTAGAGAGATGCCTTTACATGTATATACATACAGGCAAAACATTCACACACATACAATAATAAATCTATCTTAATAATAGATTGCTATGAGAAGGCAACTTTTAAAAGAAAGCATTTACTGGGGAATTGCTTACATTTTCAGTGTTAGTCTATGACCATCATGGTGGAGAGCATGGCACTGGAGCACTGGCTAAGAGCTCATATCTGATCAAGTTGCAAGCAAAGATTGGGGGGAGGGAGGCTTGGTCTGAGGTTTTTGAGACCTCAATGCCTTCCCTAGTGAAAAACCTAATTGTTCCCAAATAGTTCCACTCACTGGGGACCAGCAGTCACACATGTGAACTGGTGGAGCCCACTCTAATTTAAACCATCACAGATCTAAAACAATATACGAAAAAAATACAGAGGTTTGGAAGGTAGCTGTTGGTAGCGTTTGCCTAGTAGTACAGGCTTGTCATCAAGAAGTTGAGGCAGGGAAATTATAAATTCAAGCCTAGCCTGGCTTATAGAGTGGAAGGTCAGCATGAGCAGCTCAGTAAGACCCTGTCTCAAAAGTAAGAAGAGGTCCAGGGATAAGAGTACGCATGACATTCTAAGTTTGATCCCCAATACAATCTCTACCTCCAAAAAAAGATAGATTAGCCAAGAGCAGCGGTTGAGGTTGTCACCACCTGTAAAATCACTGTGGTCTTAAGTCTCTGTCACAACCACTCTGCTCTGTAGTCACAGGCGATGTATAAATGCATATGAATAGCTGCATTCCAAAACATTTTATCACAAACACTTCCATTTGAATTGCATCTATTCTTCATGTGCTTGGGAATACATCTTCCCTTCATTCTTTCAACCATTTAAAGAGATAAAGACCATTCTCAGCACAACACCGACCACAGGCCATGATTTTGCAAACACCAAATTCCTCTTCCAGGTCATTTTCGTAAACAAAGCCAATGTGAGAAGAGTATACTGGAGAGAAAGAATTTTAACTCTTATTTAATAAAAGACCACGTGTACTCTGAGAGAAGAAAGGTGCATAAGTTGAAACTCTCATGCTTGCTTGGTGTTAAGTAACACACACACTCTTCCTCCTGCCTGGCTTTGGAAAACTGTGCTCTTAACCCGACAGCAGGAGCTCAGGCCAAGCCTTTAACATTTTCTAGCATGTACTTGAGTTACTTCAAAACATAAAATATTTCCTTCCAGCATAGTGAAGTGGTTTCCAGGGGCCTCCATCCCATGTACCCTGTAAAGAGCAAATATACACAAATTCATCCAAACATGGCACATGCTGAAAGGCATGCATTTGTCAAGGGATTCCGTGAATATGGGTTAACAAACACTTACTACAGAGTGAAATGTGACCCTGCGTAAGAACACAATGGCTGCAACAATTTAATCTTTATCATTTATTATTTTTATTTGGACAACATATATACATATGTACAAAATACCTACGGTCAGAATCCTCTTTTATAATTTCATTTGATTTACAAAAACGGGACAGCAAAATAACTTAGGTCACTAATACTGTACAAAAATAAAACTGATTAAACAGTTGTAAAGATCAGTATCTTACAGTGTTACAGACCATTCATCCGCTGTGAAAGAACATCTTATCTACCCCGAGTGATGAGTACTGTGCTAAATCTATCTGCAAACTGACAACTAATTGGTTTCTGTAATAGTAACTACCAAATAGAATTCTCAAAAGAAGCGTGATGTGGAGCTTAAAGCCAGGGCGTCATTCCACAATGGTGAAGGGCTTTCTTCTTCCCTAACCAAGGAGAGGAGATATCTTAACTCTAAAACTAGTGTATTCTCCATGAAGGACAACTACTTACAGTATTAGATAAAACGGCTTCTCTTTCTTTTTAAACACTTGCGATAGTCTTTCATAAAATTCAGTTTGGTTAAAAAAGTAAACAAAAATTACTATCCTGCATTTGGATTTGTGTAAGTTAAATCCATGGTCTTTTTAATATAAAAAGTAATTGATTCATAGTTTTAGTGTTCAATGAACTCTAGTAGTCCTATTTGAACCATATCTCCGTGTAGTAAATCTAATTAGAATGCTGGTTCCTGTTTTGTGCCGCAAAACAGGACTTATCACAAAGAATAAAAAGCCTTGAGTTTATATGTTACGTTACTAGAACATAGAAGAGAATATCAAATGTGTGTCTGTCAACAACTTGAAAAGGCAAGCAGCAACTCTTCCGGGAAGTAAATTGTGCATTTTTTAAAAACAAGTTGCTGCATTTATATCCATCTAAGTGTTTGACAAGAGCCACGTACAGATTTACTCCTGAAACAATAAAGATTGTCTTTCACGGACTTGGTTTTCCTTCATTTCTTTCTGTGAGGGAAAGCTGAGTTTATACAAGTTAGCAAGTTGCTAGGCAACCTCAAACTCCTCACTCACTAAAAGGCAGCCCGCAGAGTACCCTATGCATAGCCTTTCCATGAGCTCAGGAAGAAATAGGCAGCCTAACCTATTTCATATGGAAGAACAGATGTCCTTAGAACTTATTTTGGACACAGAAATTAAAATTTGGTTTAAAATAAGTGTTTCAAAATCTGAAACAGAGGTAGAAAGTGTTCTTTATTTTTCCTGACATGTTTTCTCGTGAGAAAACACTTTCCTTTTTAGCTCATGGACTGCTCCCAGTCCCTAATGTGAAAAGCAGTTCTCTTCATAGAACTACTGATGCAACCACATTGGTTAAACAGAAAACAGTGTGCTAGTGATGGCTGTCGTATTGGAAGTCAGAGTCAGCTGTGCCCCATGCCCACTGCAGGAACACCTGCCTGGAGATGGAAGTGAGCATGTGCTGGGTGAAATGTGGAGCTCGGCACAGGTGAGAACCTCAAGTTTACACACCATGTGCAGCACATGGTTAAACTAGAGTGCACCATAGCTCCTCGTTTTAAATATCAGATAAAATCATCAGAAAGTGATATTTCTGAAGGAAAAAAAATGTAAACATTTCCCCACAATCACTGCTGACTCCCCTCAATTGAGGTTTTTTGTTTGTTTTCATTTTTTTTTTAACTATGAAAACTGAGTTTGTTTTTCTGGCCATTTGTAAAAGCCAAAATGAAGTTTTTAGTAAATGGCATAGGATGGATTTAGTGGTTCAGGCCATTGTAGACACCTAGATATAAGCTAAGTAGTGGTGGACCACCGATGCAGACAGCTGGTGATGTGATGTCACTCACGTGTATTTCTTTGACCTGCGTTCACCATAAGGGGCTGTTCTGCAGTCGCCTTTGAAATTATTGTGGTGTCCTCCCTTGATATTTATAGGGGCAACCTTATTTTGTTTTTCCTATTTCAGCTCCCTTCCCTTTGATATTATTTGATATAATAACTCTTGCACCTGATAGAGTCTCATAGGAACACAAGAAGGCAACCAAGAAACGCACCCCCCCCCAAAAAAAAAAACCCAACAAAACAAAACAGGCATTTCCAGGCCTGGTTGTGGTTCTGCACCCATTTGTCAACTAACACTAGCCAGAGCCGAATGCCCCTGCTCTTTGTCCTGGTGCTGTGAGTGTGGTAGAATGAGGTTATCTGAAACGATGGGGAAATACAAATTCATGAAGTTAAAAACTGTTTGCTCACGTTTGTATCTTTAAACACTACCTTCCTCCCCCTCCTCCTCCTCAGCATGCTTTCTACATTCTGCCCTCACATCTCTGCCATGGGTTCTCGGGGAAATGTGTATACTGTAAAATATGCAGATTATAACGTAGTGCCAAGCAGAACAGGGTCTGCTTCTACCCTCAAAGCATGTATTTACCTTATTCACCCTCAATACTAGAAAATAAAAGTGCAGTTAATGTTCAGATAGTACGATTCATACAAAGCAGGGTTCGAAAGTTCCGGACTTATCATGACCTCGAGAAGGTTTGTCTTGATTAGTGTAAATTCGGACTTATCCATTGACTATGAGTAACTTTTTTTTGTTTGTTTTCAAGTCTTTAGATGACAGATCATGCTGGAGAAGGTGTGCTCTTGCTTGCATAAAAGACAGCTGTGCTATGGAGGGTGGGGTTTTTTTTGTTTTTTGTTTTTTCTTTAAATCTCAAAAGTTAAAGTGATTCAAGAGAGTGGTGGTTCTGCTAAACAAACTGAAGCACACTGGTCATTAACATGAAAAGAGAAGAAAACAATTCTGAGTGTTAACAAGCATCAGGACAGAGTCACTGTGGGAGGCCAGGGCTCAACTCACCCAGTAAGACATATGTACACCAGTGTGAATCTTCAAAATCCGATCCCATCTTGGCCTTGCCCCCCTCCCATCCACCCCCCCAAAAAAAACAAAGGAGAAAATACCAAAAGCATTTGCCTGTCCTCCAACAGTCAGAGACGGTTCCAAATTGCCTCTGCAAGGGGACTAAATGTTGACTTTGATCTTAGGCTACCATGTGCTTTTTGGAAACAGTGCAGGGAGAGTATATCAGAATATTGACCAAAGAGCAGTGACCTCCTGTGGCCAGTACGCCTCTGCTGGGGTGGGTTTCCATGTGTCCGTCTGTTTCCTGGGAGCTTTGTCCTTCCGGGGACCAACCATCTCTGCCTGGCTGGCTACCTTGGGGAGCACCTCACAAGGGGCTGGCAAGCGCCTTTTTTGATCTCTTGATCATGCTGGGGTGGAACTCGGTGTGACGCCGGGCATGCTTGGTGAGGTGGTCACTCCTCATGAATCTCTTCTCACACAGCGGACAGCGGAACTGCTTTTCGCCAGTGTGGGTCCGGTAGTGGCGGGTCAGCTCATCGGAGCGCGAGAACTTTTTAAGGCAGTCTGGCCACGTGCAGGGAAAGGGCCGTTCACCTAAGAGAAGGGAATCAAGACAGAACACTGTTTAAAAGGCAAGTCAGAAACATTCTGAAGGCCATCTATGGGTGACAATTCCTAAAACACAAAGGATAAACTCGTAGTCATGAGTTTTATGGACTCTGCTGTATTTCTCCCAAGTCTCACTTGAAGTCCTAACACCTCGTATAAACAACTCAGAATGTGGCTGTATAGTTGTTCCCCCATCCATAGGGTCCATATCTGGATTCAACCAATAATAGATGGAAAACTATTTGGAAAGGAAAAACTAGCTCATGTACTTTACTGCCATTTCCTTTAAAAAAAAAAAAATATATTTATTTATTTGCCTGGAACTACAGACAGTTGTGAGCTGCCATGTGGGTGCTGAGAATTGAACCCGGGTCCTCTGGAAGCGCAGTCAGTACTCTTAACCGCTGAGCCATCTCTCCAGCCCCAGCCATTTTCTTCATGATGGAATGCACGACATTTACGCTGTTATTAGATACTGCAAGCAAATGCAGATATATCCATTCTATGTAAATATTTGGGTCTTTAAATTTCTAAGGATTTTAAGTGTGTGTGCACATGCATGTGTGTTGTGACACTCATATGTAGGCCAAAGGACAAGTTTGTGGAGTCGGGTCTCTTCCATCTTTACTGAGGTCACCAGACTTGAAGGGAAGCGCTACCCAATGAGCCACCTCACCATCCTAAATGCTCACATTTTTCTTTAGGACTTTCTACCTGAGGATCTTGGCATGGGAAGGGGCTTGGCCCCTACACCAAGTCCTTAAAGAGGAAATGGGGATTAAATGAGGTCACTGGGGGTGAAACTTCATAAAGAGGTGGACAGGGCAGGGACATCACAGCATGTCACAAGAAAGTGACATCCTGAGAGAGGCCTCAGTGAACATCCAGACTCCAGAGATGTCTGTTTCCTTCTCCTGGTAGCTCTGGCAAGCTAAGCAACTGGAATATGGCCGAGAACCCTCTAAGCAAATAAGCTTGTTACTTGTACTAAATGGCTGGCTACTCAGAAGTCTTTTTTTTTTTTTTTAACCCCCTTCTAATTTTATCCCATATAATTGTTGGTTTCATGAGAGCTTCAGATCAGGCCAAAGGCCAAGACCTTTGCTACATTTCCTGGCATTGTAGAGATGAAAGAAGAGAACTCAGAGGCCATCTTCCCTCCCACCACAGGCATTTCCTTAGACCTCCCCAGGACTTCAGCCACCTGGCATCTACCAGTAAGTTGATGACAGGATAGTGTGGTGGCAGCCTGACAGTGCTTCAGGGTAAGCTGCAGACTCTCCCGTTGTGAACTGTGCCCTCCTGCAAAGCCACCTTCTAAGTCAGTGTCTCAGCACCCAGATGTCACCAGCCATCTCGTCCTCAGAAACAACCCCAGTCCCCCTGCACATGGAGATGTAGAGGGTTAAGTTACTTGCTCGGAAGCCATGATCTCACTGTGTGATGTCAAGTCCTAGGCTTCTAGCTCCTTGGCTACTCTGCTTCTAATGGGCCATGAGGACTTGGCACTTTCCCCACATCCCTCCTGATCCTGACTGCTTTCTTAGGATGGAGCCACACTAAATTGTTTTCTATGCTCCAATCTTAAAATGCAGCTAAGTCCCACCTGGAAAACATGCTAAAGGCAACATTAAGAGATACCCACTCCTTACACACCACTGAGATGCTAGCAAGGGCGATGGGACTGTGTCATCACCTCTGAAGGATGCATACCAGCACAAGAGCAGACTGTCTGTCCTGGTCAAGACAAGGACCACAGTTGCTCTTGCAAGTACCTGTCATCACCCTGCTCTGGGACTACCTGCCTGCCCTTCACAGTGTTCCAAGCACAGCCCAAACCAGCTGCTTCATACACACAGGACACACAGGCTCCTATTTCCACGCAGCTCTCCAGACAAGCCTTTGGGAGGTGTGAGGAGCGATCATTTTCTCACTCCTGTCTCAGGCTTGCTGGAAGCTGGAAAGACACTGCAGAGGCTGGGAGCTGTCCAGCACCATGCATCTGAGTCATCGGAAAGTCAGTCTCTCCCTTCCTCACCTGCACCAATGAGATGCAGAAATAATGAACCCAAGCTAGACAACTGTCCAGCCCTGGCAGGAATCTACACCTGCTATCTTCGGTGTTTTTTATGCTCCAAGTAGAGCCCAGGTCTAACACTGCACAGCCTACTCACTCTTATGGGATCTTAATTGGGTAAAGCATGGCTATATGCAAGCTTAGACTAAATCCTTATAGCAAGAATGCTGGAGCTAAGCACAGATGAGAGCAGAGAACCAGGAATGACACTGCACAGAGTGTTCCCAAGGGGGGGTAAAGAAGAAAAGGCAGCCAGAAAGCTTGCACTGAACAATCCAGGGCACATCCAAAACAAGTGAAGACAGGGGCTGCAAACTCTTGGTGAACAAAAAGCGTTGCACCTTCGGCAACTCCTAGTGCTAGTTGAAATCCAGATTCTGACAACTCTCTATGATTTTCTTATGGCATGGGAAATATTCTGTATGACTTTTGTATTATGCATTATGCCTAGCATTTATTGAATTCCCAGTACCAGTGTGGGGTGGGTTCCAAGACCCCTACCCCAACATAGATACCATAATCTAAGGACTTTCAAGTCTCTTGTATAAGATTATATTTTATATTTCCTTATATCATAAGCACATCTTATATCCTTTCAATGATCCCTACACACTACTTATTTAAATAGTTGTTTTATTTCATTGTTTAGGAATTAATTACAAGAAAAAAAGATGGATACATGTTTGTTAGAAACACATTTTCCTGGATATTTTTTATCTATATTTGAACCAACTGATGTGGAACCCACAGAGACTGGGCCAGGTAGGTGTGTGTGTGGCGGGGGTGGGAGGATGGTGGTATTTATTTCTAGACCACTAATACTGACCAACGAAACCTTCTCAGAAGTTACGTCACTGAAGCAGACTTCAGTGGTGGTACACACCTTTAATCCAAGCGCAGCGGCAGGCAAAGCTCTAAATTTGAGGCTAGCCTGCTCTACGGAGCTAGCTCCAGGATAGCCAGTGCTACACAGAGAAACCTTGTCTCCAAAAACCAAAAAAGTAAACAAATACTAAAAGAAAGTAAAAGTCCTAACTGGGCTTGGGATCCGAGCACCCAGGAGATTAGTTCATGGTAATCTGGGCTACATAGTGTGACTCCCATCTTTAAAAAATTATATATAAACATTATATAAATATAATTCATATTATAATATCATGGGAAAATGTGACATAGAATAAGCTTCAAGTAAAAAAGAGACAAAAGCTCTTGCTTTTTTACCTTTGGAACCTCTATCCACTGCTCTATGATGCTCAGGAAAAACATCAGGAAGGCCTAAAATAAAGCCTTTACCTTCCCAGAGCCTGTTAGTGAAGTGGCTTTCTTGGCAGTGTCCCATATGATTTAGCTTTCTCATGGGCACCTGTAGCTGTGAGTCATCTGGGTCAGGAAAATGAGGGATTATCCCATAATCTGTGTCTGGATCCAGGGAAAAATGTTCCCAAGGGCCACTCTGCCAAAGAGAAAGGGACTTCCCTCATTTAGAAGATGGCTGGCTGCATGCTGGGCATGGTAGATCATGCCTTTGATGCCGGCACTTATGAGGCAGGCAGCTCTTTGTGCGGTTCAGGTTAGTCTAGTCTATAGTGTTTCAGGATATTCAAGGTTATTTTACACAAAGAAACACTATCTCCAGAAACCAAAAAGAAAAAGGAAGTACCACAGTGGAAAGTGTCATGAATCAGCCGTAGGACCGCCGGAGCATTCTTCATGCTTACACTTATATAGAGAGAATTTCAAGGCTACTTAGGGTTCATTCTCATGAGACTCACTTCCAATAATCACCATTTGTGATTCTTCCCTTTGCCCCTAATCCAGGTGCTGTCCTTGGGGGGCTTCCTCATCCTTAACGGTTGGGCACAAGAGCTGACGGTTGTTAAGCAGTTAAAGTGTGCTGCTGCTATAAATGGCAGATTTGAGTCTTATGGAGTACTCTCTGAAAAAACCTCAGAAAAAACCTCTGGAAAAGCATCCGAAAGGGTTTAGAAACCTATAGCCCACAGGCTGGATCTGGCTTTGCCAGAAACCAATACCAAACAGTTAAGAACAAGAGAAGGGCACTTTGTGTCGGAGGAAGTGGGATAAAATCAGCCTCCATGGCTAACTGGATCCTGGGCTGTGGAGGGTTCAGTCACTTGAAGAGTGATATCCTCTCGATAGCCATGCAAGCACATGATAAAACCAGCCAGAGGTGTCTACGCAGGCCTGCCTCTGCCTGGGAACCTACTTACTGTTTCCTCGTCTTCACCCTAGAGAGAATGTGCACAGAACCTATTATGGGTACATGATGGTATGTGATTGGCAGTGACAAGGTGCCAACTGACACAGCGATACGAGCTCTGCACCTACAAAAGCGTAAAACAGAAGCCAAGCATGATGGGCACACCCATAAACCTGACTCTTGGGAGGTTGAGGCAGGAGGTTTGCTGTGAGTTTCAGATAAGCGTGTGCTCAATAGCAAAAGCCCATCTCAAAACAAAACAGATGAGGTGGGGGGCGACAGAAAATCATCATGCAAAGGGGAGCAGGAGACTGAAGACCCCACTGAGAAGGAAAACAGGCCTAGGAACTGTGACCTGTCAAGACACAGTCTCACCAGGAGCGGAGAACCAAGTAAAGCTCACTCTTTACAGCCTAGTGCTGAGGTCAAAGGGCAATGGCTAGCCTTCTCCGTGGTAATCAGAGAAAGGCAAGCATCTGTCAGAGGATCCTTAAGCCTGTCTACAGTGTTAGAGAGTTAGTTACCATTCTCCTGGGGGAAAATCAGGCTTGTGCCAGTTTGTTTCCGGCCTTCTCAGGAAAACACACCCAGAGGAAATAACACAATAAATGCTGCCTTACTGGAACAGAGCTGCTAAGAGTTTCTGAATTCTCATTATTTACATCGCACTCCCCGCCCCTCGCAGTAAAAGCTAAGCACCTCTTTCTCACAGACTCTTCAGAGAGGAAAATAAACTTGACCAAAAAAAGCTCCTGAACTTGGCACAACATAGAGTTGTTCTGTGGAATGCTCCCAGGCCCACCATGGCAGGAGACAGGCCGAGCTGGGCCTTCCAGATAATCTCTTCACATTGCTTCTCAGAAGGAATTTCCTAGCTACTAGCAATTAGTCAGTCCTAATGGACTGGATCTCAAATGCCTCTCAGAGGTTTCTGTGTTGAAGGCTTGGTCCCCAGATGATGGTGCTATTATTATGAGGTGATGGGTCAGCTAGGAAATGGAACTTCTTCATGGGGAGAAGTTAGGTCATGGAGGCTATATCCTTGAAGGGCAGGCATATTGGGACCCTGACCCTTCTCTCCTAGTCTCTCAGCTACCAGGAGGTGAACATCCTCCACTACCCCACACACTTCCACCATGATGCACTGACCCACAGGCTCAAAGAAACCCAGGCAAGCAACTATGGTGTGCCCCTCTGAAACCATAAGCAAGATAAACCTTTCCTCTTGTAACTGACATGTCTCCGGCATTTTGTTACAGTGTCTGAAAGCCAACTGATAGAATTGGTGGCAAATATAGCTCATTCTTCTTGGAAAAGTCCTGAAGAGAATGGAATTAGCTGAGAGTCCATATTAAGAAGTCACAGTGCTTGGCAGGTACACAGCCTGCCCATCAGACCTTCCCAGCCCCACACAGGCTCGCCTGGCTTCTCTGAGTCAAGGCTGCCACTGAAGTCAGAGAGGCCTTTGTCTTCAGTACCTCCTTCTCCCTGCTGTTTTCTCATGTTCCCTTCCTTAGCCAGAGAGGACTCAGAGGAAGTTTAACCTTGTCATATCAAAGTCATGAATGCAAAATCAAATGCTTTCACTGCTTCTCTCTGGCCAAAGCCAACCAACCTGGTACTCTAAGGAAAGGAAGCTCCCTTTCCAGCACAGAACTTCTACAAGTGTCAATCAAGAATCATCGCTTCCTGCAAGTGCATAAAACCCAGCCTGCTTCTTCAGGAAAAACAGGCTTGGTTTTTGACAGCAAAAAAAAACCACTGAAAGTCTATGGGGAAGGGAGATAATTTGGTATTGGAAAATACATTATTGCTAGCGTGCTTACAGATGCATACCTTGATAGATGCGAAACACTTGATAAAACTTAATGTTCTTCCCTAATAAAAGCTTTCTGGAAAACAGAAAGGAAATCATTTAGTAAGTTTAAAGAACACAAATCTGAAAGCTTCCTTCAGCACAGGTCAGTAGTAAAATAAAAGTCCAAAGCTGTCAGAGACACCTGTCCTGTCATTATAATGGATCTCTGTTCAGGACATGGGAGTGGATGCAGTTAGGTGAAGAAATAAGAGGGAATGAACTCTATGATTTGCAGTTCATACAACCTTTGTTGGCTGGGGGTGGGGGTTCCCATCTAAATTAAGAAAGCAGGAGCCACGGCTTTGTTATGATGTGCTGAGGAGCAGTCAGGATAGACTTAAAAATGACCTTCATAACGGAACTATAAGTATCAAACAAAACACATAACAGAATATAGTTCTCGTGTCCTCAGAGGGTGTGGCTTGGTTGTGGGAACACCACAGTCCTGCACAAACTTATCCACGACATTCACATGCACTAGAAGAATTTCTTTCTCTTAAACTTGACACATTTCTGAAGTTCATCTGTAAGAATAAATATGCCTGGCTTGCAAGGAAAATTCTGCAGAACAGTGCTTGCAAGACTACTTATTAAAATATATTATTAAATCTCTAATAATTAAGATTGTGAGACACGGGCTCAGCAACAGAATGAAACTGAAAACTAACCCAAGAATCTGCTGGGACTGAGTGTATGATTTAGCACATACTAAGTCTAAATTTCTGTAGAAATTTTGCATGTGGTAATGAATATTTTAAGACAGTGACTACACACACACACACATATATATATCATAACAGGAACACCAGACAAAATGTTAAATCTGCAATCCTATCTTGTATGTTTTTTACTTTTTTACTTAAAGGAATTCTAATGGGCTATAAAGGTAAAAACTAAACAAAAATACAGGTCAATGTTTTTTAATCATGATGGAATAAAGGCTTTGTAAACATGAAGCCATAAGCAAAATCTAAGGATTTTTTCTCCTAGTTTTGTTTTGACACAGGTTTTTCTCTGTGTAGTCTAGTCTGGTCTCAAATTCATCATCCTCCTGCCTTAGATTCTACATGGCAATATGTATGTATGAAACTTTATATACATTATAAAACTTTATGAAACTTGGAGCAATAAATTAATAAAATTATAGCACATAATAAAGCTTAAGATCTATGATACTATTAAGAACAGTTGCAAATCAAACAGCAGGGGGCCAGCAAGATGTTCAGACAGTAAAAAAGTTTGCTGTGCAACACTAGGCACTGGACCTTGATCTCCAGAACCCAGTAAAAGATAGACTGAGCAGTGCACATCTGTATTCTCAGCATTCCAGAAAGGTGGGCAGAAAAACAAAAGAATCACTTAGAAGCTGGAGGACCAGCTTGCCTGTAGTGTGCAGCATGTAGAAACAAGAGACTCCATCATGAGACATGCTGAAAGAAAAAAAGCAACTCTTAAAAGATGTCCTTTGGCTTGTGCACTCGCGCACACACACACACACACACACACATGGGCTAGGGAGACGCTATAGTGCTTGCGATAAAGACCTGAATTCATAGCAATCTCTGGCACGTGCTTTAAAAAAAGCACTGGGTATAGCAATAAAGGCATGAGTCTATCTGAATTGGACAACTCCGAGTTCAGTGAGACACAGACAGATCTCTGTGAGTTCAAGGACAGCCTGGTCTACATAGTGTGTTCTAGGACCTCAAATTTAATTAATTAACTAATTAATTAATTAAGTGAGGGAGGGAGGGAAAACTATGGTCAGGATGCACGGTATGCGAAAAGAGTTTAAAAAATGTGACATTTGAGGTCAACCTCTGGCCTTCACTCAAGTGTGCACACACGTACCTACATAGACATGAGCACATACATACTCATATAAAATAATAGCTTAATGTAATAAAAGTGGATAAAGATGCAAATAGAAAATTTACAAAAGGTACTAATGATCAAGCAATACCATATAACTAGGCATGGTGGGGTAGTACACCTCTCACCCTAATACTCTGAAGGCTGATGTGGGGAGATAATAGCCATAAATTCAAGTCCTGCTTAGACTACACGGTGTGACCTTGTCTCAAATGACATAAAATAAAATAAACAAACTCAACCTAACAAAGTCATCAAAACATGTTGACCAATGCACCAATGAGCCAGGGATGGTAGCTCACATCTACAGCCCCAGTACTTAAGATACTGAGGCAGGAGGATTGCCATGAGTTTGAGGCCAGCTCGAGCCTACTTAGTGAGACTCTATCTTCAAATAAAAAAGAGAGAGAGAGAGAGAGGAGGGAAGAAAAAAGGAGCTGGGGCATGGCTCATTTGGAGAGTGGCTGCTTCCTAGCATGCATGATGTCTAGGGTTTGATCTCCAGAATCACGCAAGCCAGACATGGTGGTACATGCTTGTAATTGCAACACTTGGGAGACAAAGGCAGGAAGGTCAGAAATTCAAGCTCATCTTTACAATGAGACCTACTGAGCTTGAGGTCAGCAGAGGCAGAAAAGAAACAGCCACCTCCATTCTCCAGTACTATTATGTGCAGATAAAGACAGACAGATAGACAGACAGACAGACAGATAGATAATATTTAAAAGAGCATGGTGGCATACCTGCAACAGATTTTAAAAGTCCAAATCCAGCCTGGTTTACATAGTAAACACAAGGCCAAACTGAGTTATATAAAGACATTATTGCAAAAACTAATAAATGAGTGTTTCCTATGTGAATATATACATTTACTAAAAACAATGATGCATTTGAGCTTATGCTAATCCACAGATTATCAAGAAGTATTCCAAGACTGGTTGTTGTGGCACATGCCTATAAATCAACACTCAGGTAGCTGAGATTAGAATATAGAGTGTGAGGCCAGTGACACAGTAAGACTCAGTCTCAGAGAGAGAGAAGAGAGAGAGAGAGAGAGAGAGAGGAGAGAGAGAGAGAGAGAAAGCCAGGTGGATCTCAGAGTCTAAGGCTACCTTATACAGTGAACTCCTTTAGAGAAATTAGTGGGTACTCTAGGTGTCTAAATGAGAAAGGAAATTAGAAGTCACTGTTTCCTACTCATTAGAAAGTGAGAACCTCGGGATATACATCTGCTGTCTCACACTTCCCCATCTCCTTTCCCTCCTTTTCCATGTATGACCTAGAAATGACCCTAAACAAGAACAAACAAAAGCACCCCTCCTTCCGAGTAGTGTGTTATACTCCTCACATCCACAGGGCTGTCCAACTACTGTCATCCTTGCTAGGCAGAGTGCCAGTCTTCAATCATGGTGCTTGATGTGGCTGGGTTCCACCCAGACCTGCCCACTTCCCTGGCTTGTCCATTGCCACCTTCCCTGACCCACGGAGGATCTGTAGGGACCAGACAAGCACAGCTTCCTCCATTCTTCAGAACACTCGGGTGCAAACTAACCTAACAGTCTGTGAACTTCTCAGACAGAATCCCACCTTCTCCTCAGTAAATCGTTTTTATGAACACTGGTCTCAAAAATCAAGACATCTTAAGTCTCCTGCTCGCCGGAAGTATTGTCTCACCTAAAGATGTTCTGAATAAGCAAGGATGCCTGGCCGCCTCTGAAAGAACAATCCTGGCCCATGCAGTTACCCATTGCAGGACTACCTCCTCCACCTCTCTCCTGCAGCCTTTGTGGTTTTACTCCTTTCAAGTTTAGCTTTTTGCTTTGATGTGAGATATCAGTGCTCAGGCTGTGGGTACCACCCCTACTGTAGGTATCTGTGGGAAGGGAAGCAGCTTGTGCTCCAGCAGAGGCTCTTAAAAGGAAGTGGGTGTGTCCCAAGGCACACTGCATGACAGCCACTGTGGCCTAAGCCTCACTGCTAGTGCTTGCAAGACCCACACAACAAATCTGTGAGAAACCCACAGGCAGACAAGACTCTTGAGCCTGCGGGGATTTAGCACGGCAGAAACTTAGTCTTGTGGCCTCATCATGGAAATTCCAAAACTGATGCAGAGGCAAAATATAAATCCCCAAACAGATATTTTTAAACAAAAGAAAGGTCCGCATCTACCCTTCACTAGAAGGCATTATTTAAGTCAGTCACAGAATTTAGAGCTGGAAGCTTCTAATCTTGCTCCAGAGGCCCCACAATAACACAACTAGTTCCTCAGAAACCAGATCCCAACTTCCATGAGCTAGGTCTCAAGGTCTGCATGAACTGGCCCAATCTACCGTAAGAGGCTTGAAAAATGAATGACTCAGTGAGCTTCCATATCAGACAAGAAGCAAATGCTCAGTAACTATCTCAGACACATGGATGCTCTTCCTCACTCCATTTTTACGGTCACGGATTTCTAACCAGTTGGGTTTCAGAAACAGCCAGCTCAAGGGGCAGGTGATTTGCCCAAGGACACTGCACAGAAAGAAAAAAAAATGCATGACCAGTTCAAATGCTTGCTTCAGTTTTGTGCGTACAAAGAGATGAGATATGAGAGAAGAGCCAAGGCTTGAACTGAAGGCAGAGAGAAACTTTCCTGCTGGATTTTGCTTACTGTCTTTCTGGCCCTTTTTTCCACATACATTGTTAGGGGGCAGGGATGGCAGATTAAGGCCGTGAAGAGGCCATCCTGCTGGCTTTAAGTTTCAAAGCAACATTTTTTAAAATGTAGAACACCAAGCCTGGAGCTGTGGCACACATCTGAAATTCCAGCATTTGAGAGATTGAGGCAGGTAGATTGGGAGTTTAAGGTCATCCTTGGAAGCCTAATGAATTCAGGCTGGCCTGGTCTACATGAAGCCCTGTCTCAATAGACAAAAGGCTATACGCTTTCAGTTTACTCTCCCTGGATTTGTCAACACTTCCAAGACCTTGGAGTACACATGCCCTCTGACCCACTATGGCTCCACTTAGAATTTAAGACTCTAAGCCTTAGATCAATAATGCAGAAGCAATGGGACTGAACTTGGAATTTGGATCTTTTTCTGGGCTTGATATCATCTGCTGATGCTGGGCAACAGTAAGCTACAGCCCCCAGCCAGTCACAATCAGGAGGGAAGCCCAATGGTCCATAGTGGCCTGTGCTGCTAAGTTATGATGTTTGAGGCTTACACCAGTCTTTCCTACTTTCTACATTATCTTTAACCTACAATAGGCTTGTGATCAGAACAGGATTAGAAGAACAGCATCTGTGCAGATGTTAGAGGTCTCTAGGGAGCGCCAGAGCTCTTTGCTCCATTTTAAAAACAGACCAGGAAGTGCTCAGGAAAAGCTGCATTCATTTAGCACTCTCAGATCACAAGTGGAAACTCAGGCTAGGCAGGCCCCAGGAATGGCACCTGAAGGGCTGGACTCCTGTGGGTCATTTGTCTATGCAGACCTGGGTTTCCTCCTCCCTTCCAAATGGGTAGAGAAAGGACTAGGTGCCACTGGAGGAAGACAGTGTCAGCGAGTCCAGGGTATCAGTGAGGACAGAACATACAGTTGGTGTGTGACAGTCAGTGGAGACCACCAAGCTGCAGAAAAGCTTGTCACATAGATGATCCTTTACAATGCCAGAGCAACAGGTGAGTTTGCTATGACAGATGAAATATTACGCAGAGGAAGAAAGGCAAAGCACTTCAAATTAGAGTGGCTTTACCCTAGAAAGACAATACAATGAAATACATTTAAAAGCCATTTCTATAATTCCAGCACTTGGGAGGCTGAGGCAGAAGGATCACCTTGACTTTGAGACCATGTGGGCTACAGAATACTGTTTTTAAAAACACTCACTGGCCCTAAATAGAGAAGTGACCAAGAACTCCTAAACTGCCAAGATAGTTATTTTCCAACAGCAGAAATGGGGAGGGTGGGGACTGATTGGATATATACTCTATCAGCTAGCTAGGCTGTGACAGATGAGGATTAAAAGTGACAGGTGATGCTACAGCATCACTTCTCTCAGCTTCCCCTCTGTGGCTGCACAGCTGGTACCAGGGTATGGCTGTGGTGACACCATCTTATTCCACATAGGTCGCCAGAAACAGCTTGAACCACTAATTCCTGCAACAAAATGAGTCACAGATTCCCTTGTCTTAGTGCTCATCACCAAAGACTAAGAAGTATAGGCCTGAGTTCTCCAAACACGAAGCAGCAGCCTCACTACCATGTCCCCACAGGACCTGGCCAAGTGCCCCAGGCTGGCCTTAGATGCTCTCAGAATCCATTCCTCCTGTCTGATCCTCCCCAAGTGCTCAGATTAGGGCCATGCCCTTCACGCCCAGCTTCATTCTGTTATTGTCTTTGAAACTGTAGTTTTATAAAACTACAATGGAATTATGGCAGCCAGGAATAAATCGGTGGGATTTTTTTGTTTTTAAACTCTGTTTTCTGTTTCTCGTATTTATTTCGATGCTTCCGTTGCATACTGTGCACACTGAAAGGATTTTGGAATCTCAACGGGAACCACTACAATAATGGCTCATCTTTTTCACAGACCTTATCTATTAGCACCGTGGATAATAAATGTTCGTGTGAATGTGATTCACTCCTCCAAGCACTGAAATGGACAGTCTGGAGTGAAGGTCATGTAAACACCCTTGAAGACCATACTGCTGCTGATAAACTTGTCCCGTGTGAAGTTTTTTGGTCTTAGTCTCCTGACCGTCATCTCCCCAGGAGGGCCTATGGGTGGGTGTGAGCATTTGCAACACATGCTGAAATCACCTGTCCTCTGCAAAGTCCTTTCTGTCCATTCACTCTTGGCCTATCTTTTCTGCTAAGCTCCAGAGAGCAGAGGAAATACATGCTGCTCTTTGACGCATCCTGCTTGCAAGCCTAAGTGGACATAGGTGTCCTGTTTGTCTTGTCTGGCCTGTATTCCCTCCCTGTAGCAAGCAGGGCACCTGTTTCCCCCCACACCAGTCCTTCCTGAGTCCTTATAGTTCAGGAGCTGAGCCCACACCTTGAGAGGCTTGGACGTGACGGAAAACAGTCCTGCTACACTGCTAGTTTCATAGGGGACACACAATTCAAGCTCAGCCATGGCTTAAAGCCTGGGTCATTTGCTGGAATCATTAGAAATAGGAAGTAGTCTTTCCGGGCGGCTTTGCTGAATTGGCAGGAAGAGAGTCTGGTATTGCTTGGCAGCCATTTTAGCACCATTTAGAGAGAATCAGCTCATGAATGAAGGCAGAGCCAGCAACAGGGTGGCAAAGCCATAGAGAAGGGACAAAGGGGACATGAGTACCTGTATCCAGCAACACCTGTCCCTGGAGCTCTATTTTTAATTAAAAAAAAAAATGTAAGGCTTTACTAAGCAGCCTAGGTTGGCCTCTAACACATGGCCTACCAAGTGCTGCGATTATAGGTTCAAGACACCACGCTTAGAATACTGTTTTCTATTAAGCAAGTCTATGGACCTTCTTGCTTGCAGCCTGTCTATGGATCCAAAACCCAGACCCCACAGTTGAAGTGGCACTGGCCTACAATCTCAGTGCTCTGGAAGCCAAGGAAGGCCAAAACCACATAGTTTCAGGCTGGCATAGTTTCAGGCTGGCCTTGAGATATGTGGCCAGACCCTGCCTCAAAAAAAAAAAAAAAAAAAAAAAAAAAAAAAAAAAAAAAAAAAAAAAAAAAAAAAAAAAAAAAAAAAAAAAAAAAAAAAAAAAAAAAAAAAAAAAAAAAAAAAAAAAAAAAAAAAAAAAAAAAAAAAAAAAAAAAAAAAAAAAAAAAAAAAAAAAAAAAAAAAAAAAAGGCAATTGAAAAATGACAAAATGTGCTGTTTCCGGTTGGAAGTAAACAATTTCAGATGACATGGTCTGAGTCAGTATTTCTGTTGACTTTCCTAACCAAGCCTCATGAAAACCATCTTCACATCAGAGCTGGGACACAAAGACAGCTTAAAATGCTTTAGGGCCAACAAACACAAAAGAGCCCTTAAGAAACAGAGACTCTCTCTTCTTACTGGGAAAAAAGCCACCGGGTTAAGGTCAACAACTCTCACATACAATTCTTTGAACCAAGAAACATAGTAGAAATTCCCAGCATAACTTGGACTAGGTTAACTAACTAGTCTGGTTCCCCCTATTAAGCAAGAAAAACAGTATATTTCTATCTTATGCAATTGCTGAGACATGTACGCTGTTTGTCCCAGGACCTGGCATACTACATACGTAACATGACAGCAGTCACAAAGTCACAACGGCCATCAGCATTTAACACACCTTTCACCTAGAATTTTAAACAAAAATTCTAACACTATCAAAGGCTTCTGGGAGGTGTGTGTATGAAGTATTTACTTTTAAGCATAATAATTCTCAGTATAAGATTAACGTGCTAAATCTTTCAAATGCCTCATCTGAACTTGGCCTCATAACTTTATGAATATGTAATTATGGAACTCCATTTCACAGGTGAAGAAACCTGAGGTTCAGGGACATAAAAGCTTTGCCTGAGTCCTTGTGGTGACAGTAAAACAGGCCAGGATAGGCCCAGGGAGAGTATGCTACAGGCCTGTGCTCCCAGTCACCCCACCTCACCTCCATGCTGAAGGTCAAGGCTCTCGGGGAAGGCTCTCACTTCCTAGCCCCTCAGGAGACTACCTGATGGCCAGGGCTTCCTCTTCACTGACTGACACCTTAGCAGAGCTGGTCTCTGGAAAGAACAGATAGTGAAATTCCCCCACCATTGTCCCATTTTTCTGAGCAACACTGATCTGTATAATTCTTTCCAGTCTAAATTGTCTAGTGTCTGGGCTGGAGAAATGGCTCAGTGGTTAGAGCACTTTCTGCTCTTCCAGAGGACCTTAGTTCAGTTTCCAGTACCCATATCAAAAAGCTCACAAGCGTATGTATAACTAACTCTCTTTCCAAGGGATTGGACACATCTGGCCCCTGTCGGTACCTGCACTGTTGTGCACGTACCCACAGGCAAGCAAATACCTTCACATAATTAAAAATAAAATGTCTATCATCCCCAGGTTAGCCTCTGGGCCATTTGTCCCCGTGCCTACCTGGTGGCTCCCACAAGTCAGAGTCCTAGAGGCAATCAATTCACTTCCACAAAGAGGGAGGTTCTAAAACACGTCTAAACTTTATTGCAGACAAAGCATTGCACTGTCTGCATTTCAAAACCTAGTCATTAATTTTGTATGGTATAAGCTCTCGTGGTTTTATTTTAATCTATTTAAATACTGTCTTCACTTTTTCAAAGGACTCGATCTGGTCAGTCAGGGATGAATTCCATTCTTCAGTTTATAGTGATCATTCTCAATCTCATTTTAAAAATAAATTTGGGGCCTGCCTTTAATCCCAGCACTCCAGGGGCAGAGGCAGGCAAATCCCTTAGTTCAAGGCTAGCCTATTCTACAGAGTGAGTTCCAGGATAGCCAGGGTTACACAGAGAAACCCTGTCTCAAAAAACCAGTATAAGAATAATAATTAATAAATTTAGGGGGCTGGGGATATAGTGCAATGGTTGCTTGCCTAGCACTTGGGAGGGTCAGGATCCATCTCCCAACTCCAGAAAAAGCATTCATTCCCTCAAAGACCTAGCAGCTCTAAGTAGGAAATCTTTGGGTTCTAGGTCCAGATTATCACCACAGGCCTCCAAAGCCCTGTACACCTGGGAGAAGTGAGTAGCTGAGAATACAAGGGGGGAGGGGGCGCTGGAAGGCACACCTCACTAACACAGGTGTCTTGGCACAAGTGAAAATGAATGTCTGGGCTGAAGAGCACTGACTGTTCTTCCAGAGGATCTGAGTTCAATTCCCAGCACCCACATGGCAGCTCACAACTGTCTGTAATTCCAGTTCCAGGCAAACACCAAGGCAAACAAATAAATAAAGTTACAAAAAGAGACAGCAAGACCTTTCCCTGAACTCTGCCTGGGACTTCTTCAGGTAGTGGAGAGGCTGGGCTATTCCACCAAGCCCCTTTGTTCAATTAATTCTGCTAAGCAGCGCTTCAGGCTATGGATTTACAATAACAACAAAAATAAAATCTGGTTAATTACAGAATCCAGACCTCAGGAACTCACAATGGAGGGAGAACTGAGCTCTCACAGTACAAGCTGGAAGCCACAGGCTTTAACATTTTCTGCTGAAAACTGCAGGCACTAGAAGATTCCAGAATAAGCTCAGAGTCACATGCTAGTGAAGGCAGGAGGGCTTTTGTATCCTGGCAGTGTGCCTCCAAATCTCCCAAATTCTTCCAAATGCTTCGGCAGACCAAGCCCATCTTGGAGGGTGGGCACATGCTCTTTTATAGACAAAATGATGGATGAGATGACCTTTCAAGGTCACTTCCAACCTCCCAGGTCTATTCTTTTCAGACCAACAACTACTGCCACCAAGTGCTCTGAGTTAGGCCTAGGCCTGTGACTAACTTCCAAAAAGTGGGGCGGACTAGGAGCCAGGACAACCCAAGACCAGTGCTGGAAGGAAGGAGCTCTCTTTCCCTTTGTAACATCAGTAGGTTTGGGTTTTTTTTTTTTTTTTTTTTTCTCCTCCTTTTTTGCCTCTCCTTTTTGTGTGTGTTGCATAGAAACAGAAAGTGCCTTTGTACCAATTACTAGGCACTAATTTACGCTCCTCCGTGGGCGCTGGGCTTGCTGGAGAAACACTAGGGAAGGGTGGGAGGGTGATGTGGGGGACATTTCTAGCTGTAAGCTCCCCCACCCCAACCCTGAGAATAGATAAGGCAAGCGAGAGAAAATAAAAACCAGACTAAGAAGCACAAGAGGCCATGGTGTTGTTTTTCAATACCAACAATGCTAAGGATCGGAAGGCATCCAGAAACCTAGCTGAAAGCAGGCTCCAAGCAGAGCTAGCCCTGTGGTTTTAGGGGCTGCTGAAAGAGTGCTCAGGAATTATCTGCCCACTTTTCCTCTCAGTGCACTTATTAGGGAAGATCCTTGTCAGCCGCTTTCCCAATATGTCTTACGTTGTTTTTCCCTGGGAAGTTCACTTTGGGAGTTTCCCACAGACACTGCAGAATGACTAGTTTTGGGGATAAGCATCAACAACTTGGCCAAGAATGGAATCAGAGGGTCTGCTTTCCCTCCTGTTATATTATAGCATTATGTCTGAAGGTAATGGGGTGCTACCATCCAGGGGACCCTGTTTCCTCTAGTGCCTCCCTCCTCCAACCCTGGGCCCACTCACACTCCTCTGAGAGAGAAACCAAGGAAACACCCACGTGCTTTGTAATTGTACCCCATTTGCATTTCATGCTGTGAAGCAGGGATCCTTGCCAGCTTCAGGAGAGGGCCACCCTGGTTCGTCAGTGCTAGGGCAAAGAAATGGGGGAAGAAAGGGATGGAGGAGGAGAATTCCTTTATCTAATTGCTCCTTCCTCTCTTCCAGAAACAGGAGACACCAAGGTAGGTCAGCCAGGCCAAATAACCAAAGGTCACCCTGTCCTGGAATCAAGAGAAAGTGCACCTTATCTAGAATTCACTAACAAACCCACAAGAACCCAGCAAACTCAGGAGTCCATCTTCCCAGTGAGAAGCTCTGCGGTCTTGTGCCCCCTTCTCTACAATGCATGGCTATTTCTCTTCACAGGGCACTAGAAAGTGGGTCTAGACATTCTTACTGGGGTGGGTGGTTGAATGTCATCCCCAGATGGGCAAAAGTTGGCTCTCTGATAGATGGAAACAATCTTAGGTATTCGAATGATTTGTGGCCTTGTAAAGGGGCACAATCCCTAAGTAGCTCTATCATTTATCCTGTCAGGGTTAAGACACCACAGGGCATAGGGTGGGTATTTGTAGAATAATCTTGTCTCAAATTTCCTTAGGGGACATCTAATGAGAAAACAGAGGGAAATACTTTCCATCACTCCCATAAAAAAGTCTCTTCCTCACCACAGTCAGGTTTAGTTGTAAATACACTCATGAAGGATTCAGTTTATGAAATCCTATCCTGCATCACTGTGGGAGGCTGCCTGGAAAGAACAGGGCAAAGAACACACCTCCTTAAACCAGAGCATAGTGTTTCCTTGTACTCATAAAAAAAAGGAAGGATGTGATAAGGACCAGGTGACCACACTGCAGCCACTGAGGACTCTCAACCTAGGGCTTGGGGGCACAGCCAGAGCTGGCTCTGACCCTGAAATCCAGACTCCCTGGGCTTTTGTTTGGGTGCTAAGAATTGAACCCAGGGCTTTGGTCATGAAAAGCATGTGCTTTGCCACTGAGCACCGGTAGCCCCTATCAGTGGCTTTACATCACATTTGTTTGCTTGTTTGTTTGTTTGAGACAAAGTCTCACTATATAGCCCTGGCTGGCCTGTAACTTGCTATGTAGACCAGGCTGACTTCAAACTTACAGATATCTACCTGCCTCTGTCTCCTAAGAGTTAGAATTAAAGGCATATGCTACCACATCCAGCCATATCACACTTATAATAATAATACTAGACTCTCCTTGACCAAACAGGTAACTAACTCCAAAACTACAGGAAATATTGAGAGAGTCGCTGAGTACCTGGAAATGAACATTTCCACTGGAGTTAGAACTACCAATATGGGCATTCCTAAGGAAACCAAACATTCTATTCTAAAATTGGAGAAAGGCTTCTTCTGTTATGGATGCAATGTCAGTCCCTTCTGCCAGACAGTCTCAGTATCCAAGGAAAAAGTGTAAGTCTGGTGTACATGCCTGTAGCCTCAACATTTGGGAGGGGACAGTCAGGAACATCTTAAATTCAAGTGCAGCTTAGCTATTTTAGTGAGACCCTGTCTCCAAACACCCAAAATAAAAGTAAATAAATTAGGTTCACCCAATATAAAGCAGTTCAGACCAACTGTTGCTAGGTAAGGATTTGGGCCCACTCACTATTTGCCAGATCTTCTGATTTTTCCAGAGAACTAGAAATCTGGCCTTATGCCAGAATCCTGATTTTTAAATGCTAGTAACTAATGAAATTTTTATAAACTCTGTGCCATCCACAGCAAACAAATCTGCAAAGCAAATTCTGCAGCAGTGTACTCCAGTTTGCAAACCCCAAATTATGAAGACCTGCTTAGGGTTTCAGGAAATAGAAAGGCAAATGTGAACCTCATTCAGCCACCTCAACTGTGTCCTTTCTCAGGACACCATGGAAGACGCTCCAATGCATTAAATAAAACATTTTTTGAAATAATTCAACTTCTAAAGCTGCCAGCGTATGGCAGCAGAGCTGTACAAAGCTCTATAAGGAAGTGAGTGAGAAGGGGAATGTGTGGAGAGGCACTGAACACGGGGGTGTGGCAAGGATTTCAGCTCTTAAGATCTCCACGGGATGCTCACAATCTAAGGGTCTCCAGGCACCTTCAGGATTTAAGAACCAGCAGAAAGAAAATCAGGAGGCTCCTTGCCCCATTCAACTATGAGCTAGCATGAAGCTGTCTGAGAATCCAAGTGCCTAAAACTCAATTTGGCATGCGCTTTCTCATCAGTACACTGTAGGCACTATCTGTAGATGCTGGAGTTTTTATCCACACTAGCAGGGCAGAGTCCTTCACACACGTCCCAAAAACAATAAATAAGACCCCTTCAATCACCACACCACTAGAACCAAATGAATGGCTGTAGCATTTAAAACAGGAAGATTATTTATTTCACTTCCTTTCCACTCTGATCTGTGTGAAAGGTTCTCCTGAAACAGCGGAGCTGACATGCCTTATGGAGAATTAAAGAGCAGCACGCATGCACGCACACATGAGCAGCCATTTCTATAAATGCCCGAGAAAAGCACTCAGCCGAAATGGCCCAGAATCCTGGGTATCTACTGCTGAGCCACAGAAGCACTGCGGGCCTCCCCACTTACACCACTGGGCAGCCCTCCTGAAGGAGAAAATGCCTTTGCTCAAGGTGGCAGTGGGTGTCCATGTGAGCCACTGATCCCTGGGAACATGGCTGACATGGCCAGGCCCGCCCAACAGCTGTGGTGAGTAACATGCTGAGTTAATATACCACTCTTTGCCTCCCAGAACCCTACTAAAGGTCACACCCCTCACTGAGGGTACGGGCAGCTCTAACTACACTTTCAAGGGTGCTGTTTCATATGGCAATCTAGATGTGGACCCCCAAAGCACCTGTTTTTTCATTATCACTAGGAAATTTAGATTTATATGGGTGCTGGCAGCCGCCACCTCCAAGAGACTCGCTTTCCAAAGGAAAATAAAAAAGGAGAGGTGGTTATAGTCCTTCTTTTAAAAGGCAAACAAAGCCAAAAATCCCAACTTGAGTACCATTTTGAAACCAAAGGTTCAGGATCTCTTCTACAAAACATCAAACCTTCACACCAAACAGCTTCTACACCTTTCCACACAAAGCAATAACTTCTTAAACATCGGTCTCAGGGCAGAAAGGAAAGGCCTGCTGTGTGATAACAGCAGTTACAAACGACCCTTCCCAACCTGAATAGACTGCACGTCCATGTTTGAATGCGGTCCAACTTTTCCTGTGCATGTTTAACTGGAACAACCAGAGCCAGCTGACCAAGGTCCTTCTAAGTCCCTAAAGCCCATTCCACACAGCAAATGTCTTTACAGCCATGTTGGTGTATGCTGCTTGACCTACAGCTAGCAGAAGCGCCCCGCATTCATCCTGAGTCCTTGACCACACCTCTCTACTTAGGGTTCAGGCAAGCCACCTAACAAGTCACAGGGGAACATATCAGCACTGAATTACGTCCCTTAGGAAGGCTAACTAGTCAAGAAGTTAATCCACCAACCATTCCTTCATCAGTCTCCCCTGCAGCCTGCAGCAGTTTTATTTTAAACCTCTCAGGGGGCTCTTGGCCAAATTTAAAACCACCTTGGCAAGCCCTGAAAAGTAGCCGCCATCCAGCTAAATGAGTCCTTAGTCATCCCTGGATTCACGCAGAGTGCGGCTTTCCCCCATGCTGCGACCCCTCCGCGGCAACCCCACCAGGGACAGGAATAAAAGCTGCGCCATCTGACTGCCCGCAGCCAGCGTCTCCCCAGGTGGGGCGACCCCGCACCGATGGGGTGCGGAGTCCCGGGGGCGGGGCGGCCAAGGGAGGGGCGGGCCCGCTCCCAGCCAAGCCACGCAAGCCACTCAGCCCGACAGTTTGGTGCTCCGGATGGCTCCTAAAGGTTGGAGCCAAGTAAGGAGAGAGTGCAAGAGTTAAGCAGCATCTTCTCCAAAATGTTTGCAGCCTCTAGGGCGAGTGCGGAGTCCTGGGCGCCCAGGAATGCTGGCCGGCCAAAGGTTAGCTAAGCCAAGAGCGGAGGAGAGGCGACGCCGCTAACCTGTATGCACTCTGTAATGGGCTTTAAGATGGGAAGATTTTCCATAGACTTTCCCACAGCCACTGTAGGGGCACTTGTGCCTCTTTTCGGAGGCGTGTTTCCCCTTCGCAGCCACTCCAGAATGGAGGAGGGAGAGCGGGCTGGGCGTGTTGCCAGAATCCTGTCTCTCCTCCGGGCTGTGGGAAGGACTCGACCCAGATTCGGTGGTCACGTCGCTGTCGGATCCTATATCCTCATCGGGACTCTCCAGACTGTCGCTGCACACCGAGGGGGTCTGGATGGGTCTGTACTTGTTCAGGTCCAACAAGCTCTTGGCGATGGTAACCAGTGTGCAATAATCCTTCCAGGTGTCCCCTGGGTCACCATGTTCCTTGGTCACCTCGCGTTCAGGTAGTCGCAGTCGCTCGGCGTCTGGAGCACCCTCATGCTCCGGCACCGCGGTGCGGTTGGAGATGGAAACCAGACACTGGGCAGCCACGAAGTCCATGTAGGCGGCCGCGGACATGGTGCGGGCGACGGTACCCGGGGCGGTACGGCCAAACTTGACGGTGGTTGCGGAGCTTCGGCTCGCCCTACCCAGGCCGGGGACGACGAGCGGTGCGGCGAGGCCGAGGGGGCGGGGGCGCGGGAGCTTGAGACTCGCGGGAGCGCCGAGGCGACCTCAGCCCCTCATCTTTACGTAACCGGCTGCGCCTCCGCACGCAGCAGCCACAGCCGGCTCCGCCGCTGTCGCCGCCGCCGCCCTGCCCGGCGCCCCGCGCGATTCCCCGACGGGCGCGCCCTCCTCCTAAGCCGCCTCCTTGGAGAGATGCCACACGTGGCGGTCTCAAGTTTATTCGACAGCAAACGGGTCCGAGTCGAGGGGAAAAGCAATTGCGAGCCAGGCGCACGCCCTGGACTGCCTCTCTGCCGAGTTCACGCCCCGGAGCATCAGCCGAGTATGCGGACGCAGGGGGCGGGGACCGAGCAGGGCACCGCGCCTACAAGACACTTCTTCGCTGGTCCGCCGACGGCCGCCGAGCCCCAGGTCCTGCCGCGCCGCGCCGCTCCGGCATTCTCCAGCTCAGTAACAATTTCGCAGAATCCCATCACGTCACAATCCAGGCCCCCTCCAATTGGCCAGTGGGGAGGGTGATTCAACTCTGTTTACTTTCTCCCCCTGCCAGTCAGAAGGGCCCTTCGGTGGAGAGGTGCGTCTAGAACTCCGGCGCGCGGCCAATCCGACCGTTCCGTTCCGCCGCCGCGTGCTGCCCCTCCAGCCCTGAACGCTGACATTTAAAAGGGAAACTGCTAGGAGCCGGGCGGCGCATCCCTGTGGATGCCGCCCGATCCCCGCGCGCGCCCACGCCTCCCGGCCCACGTGCCAGCTGGCGTGGCTTGGAGACGTATCTCCCCCAGGCGGTTACACCCGTTTCTAGGGCCCGAACAGAACTTCAGCTTCGGGTTTCCAGCCCTTAAACAGTTAAGTGACTTCCTGCAAACGCTACAGTCCCAGCAACCAGCCTTCCAATCAAAAGTAAGTTGGTTGATGTCACTGGCATTGGCTCAGCCAATCAGAAGGGCGTTCCGAAAGCAAGCGCTCGACACTTGTAAACCTGCGGAGCTGTAGTGAAATCGGACAGATTTTTACATTTTGTGCTGCTGGTGGTAACCCTGAAATATAGATAGGAGAACGGGGTTCAGTGTGAACATAATTTCGAATCACTCCTCAATATGGCCGGCCACGTTTTGTACGAGGACAAACTCTAAAGAGACAGCATCAATTCGTTCTTGTTTGGATTGCTGCACTCTGGAGATGGCTAAAAGTTCTTCCACTCCACACATAAACTATGAGAAATTCACCGAAAAAATTCACAGCTAACAAAAGATGTGGTTCTATATTCGGTGATCCTTGCACATAAGCACAACATCTTGATATTTGCTTTGCCCCAATGTTCCCACTGGCCCACCAAAGACCAGCGAAGCCCCTCATTTGCATAACCTTGAAAATCCTTTTCAGAGACTCCTCCTAATTTCGTTCCTCACACTTTCCTTCCCCCTTTCTTTCTTTCCTTTCAAAATTTATTTAGCACACTGGTATGAAGGTGTCAGATCACTGGAACAGGAGTTACAGATGGTTGTAAGCTGCCATGTGGGTGCTGGGAATTGAACGGGAGTCCTCTGGGAGAGCAGCCAGTGTTCCTAACCCCTGAGCCATCTCTCCAGCCCCGCTTCCCCCTCTCTTTACAAATGTGGAGAACTGGTCTTTTCTCCTTTATCAGGTAGATAATGGCAAAACTCATTAGAAACCACAGAGCTCCTGATTCCCAAGTCTGTTTTAGAAAAACCAAGCCTCTGTGAAATATTAACTATGTTAGTTTAAGTACTGGAATTAGCCAGAAATCCTTAACAATTGAATCTTGTGGCATTACTTGGTCAACAATTACTGTGAGTTTGTCATGAATGCTGGAGACATTTTCCATCTTGACAGTTGAGCAAAGAATCTAGGGCCAATATCCCTAGCAGGGGCACACAGTTAGGGAGCGCTGCTGATTAAAAGTCCATCCACTTATCCAGAGTCCATCCATCTTGATCCTGTGAGATGATAATTTCACAACATCTAACCCTGGCTCCCATTAGCGATTAACCTTTAATGTTTTGAGATGTTTCCACTGGGTTCTTCTGGGTCTCAGATGAATCCTTCCAGTTTGAAGGTCAGAGTACATTATTTTGACTTTTAAAGCCCTGTGCCAAGTCCAGACTATAGCTCACTTATAGTAACCGTGTGACCAAAGTAGAAGTTCAGCACACTATGTAACCAGAATGCCAGCTTGAATTTTTATTTTTGTTTATTTATTTATTTGCATTCTAGTAACCTTAGTTTCAGAAAGGAATTCACAAGAGTTGACCATGAAGGTCACCTGAAGCCCAAGAACTTAGGAGGATGAAGCATTTGAGGAGGCTGGCCTGAGGATAGCCTGGGCTACAGAATGAGATTCTGTCTCAAAATGAAAGGAAGAAAGGAAGGAAAGGAAGGAAAAAAGGGAGGGAGGGAAGAAAGAAAGAAAGAGAAGAGGGGATGGATTGATTCTGCCTAATATGTGATCATTTTTCCTAGAATAACTTCAGTCCCTAGAATATGCAATACTTAGAACTGGCACCTCTGCCTGCCTCCTAGGGCACAGCACAGAGAACCAGTGGATCTCTCCAGGAGCCCCATGACCAAGGCCTACAGAGCTTCCCAGACCTGTGTTTCCACTGGCATCAGTTACATTCATGAAAAAGTCTTTTCTGGTCTAGGTCTGAGTGGCCACCAATTTTAAAATTAACATCAGCATTATTTTCAGGGGGAGAAAAAGCCTGCATCTTTCCTTAAAGATTATGACTCTGAATTGGAGTACAGTAACCTTAACATTTGTTCTAAATATAAACTCCAGCTTTCCTTACATCTTGCTGCCTTCTTTAGTGCCCTTTAATTTCATGTGGTTTGGACTGAGTTCTCCGAGAACTCTGATTCAGTTATAAAGATCAAGGAAGCAGGCTTCAGCCATGTGAATTTCTCACAAATCATTACTTGATTTAGAGAATGGTTTCAAACCCAGCAGTTCCAGCATTGCATAGCACACTCCCCCTTCCTGACCATTCATTCTCAGATTTTTATGTTCTTGGCAGCCAGATAGGCATGGGGACAGAAATGCAAAGGGAGACTGTCCTACAAGAGAGCTTCATGTTAAAAAAACAAACAAACAAATCTATGTTTGTTGGCACATAGTACAAGAGATAATTCCTACCTCATGATTTCTTTCCCTTGCATTTTTCAGCAATATTTTCCTTGCTGTGTTTGAATGTACTATAATACTTTTATGATTAAAACCAGTTTATGCTATTTAGCCAGCATGTGGCTTTCTCAATTAAAATTTGGCAAATTACCCCGTTAATATTATGCCACATAAATAGAAGAGGTCGGCTTTCCCAAGTTAGTATTTATACATTTCTACTCCAAATATCAGCACCCAGAGAAATACTAGACTCTGAAAATTGGAGCTGCGTCTAGTTTTTGTTTGGTTCCCACAGTCTCCCTAAACTGTATTTTCAAAGTTCTCAAGGCTAGGCCTTTAGAGCGTGTATCCAGAAGAAAGAGCCTTGTTTACAATGCTTCCTAAAATGATTATCATTAATCGATCTAGTATAAGGTAGTGCCTGAGGGGTATAGGCCTCTGGGGCCTAAGATGAGATCTGTGACCTCATCCAACCTCTGAGCCAGTTCCTTATCTGCAGACTGATAGGATTAGATTAATACAGTTTCACAGACTCTTTCAAACTCTTGCAGAGGTCTTTAAAAATTCCTAAAGGAAAGGTCAGGGTGTGGAAGGGCATACCTGTAATCCCAGTACTAGGGAGGAGGAAGAGGTTGTCTGTTGTCCAAGCCTGAGTGGGTTACAGAGGAGTCTGACTCAGAAATCCTGGGGCCACTAGAGTAAGATTCTCTCTCTTAGAACAAACACTGCCTCATCTACTCACATCACATATTAGTTAGGGCAGGCTGGACAACCTTAAATCCAGTAATTAATAACGCTTTTTCCCCCCTCAAAATTATTCTTTTTAAAAACCCGGTCTAGGGTAGCCTCCAACTCTAGCACATCCAAAAACTAAAGTTAATGTACCCCTTTTCCTAATTTTATAATCTCACCTCCACGCACTTCTTCCCCGGGTCTCTAGGAAGTAGCCTGGAGGCTGAGAATCTGATCTTTTTCCTAAGTAAACCCGAGTAAGGTATTTCCAGGCTAATGCTGCTGATTCTTCCCTGGAGATTTATTTAGACCCAAGCAGGGCTTTCCCATCTTGGTGGGTGGAGCTAATCACCTGGCACTCAGGTTAAAACACAGATGGCAAGGTATTGTCCCTGCTCTAGGCCCGAAGTTCAGCCTAAAGTCACATGCTGTAGATACAGGGTTTGAGGATTCTGGCTTTTTGCAGTCTTTTCCTGCACAGAGGCATGGACTGTGCCTGGACAGAGTTGCCAGCCTCCAGGCGGGAAGGAAGAAGAACAGATGGTCCGCTGGGGGTAGGGGATCACGTGTCAGACCTCACATTGGGCAGGATCCACACCTCTCCCTTTCTCGGCCTGAGCTTTGCAGCTTTAAAGAGATCCCACCCAGCGCACCTAAAGGGCCTGCTGGGGACACGTATGTTCGTTTTACTGAAAGCAGAATTAGGGAAAGTGGGTGCATTTAGGGAGGTCATAGACAGGATTGAAGGGGTGGGCTCTCCACTACAGTGATGTGCTTGGAACTGAAACACAATCCGATAAAGCCAGATCTGGTGAAACGATTGTGGCCCGGACGAGTTAACACTCAGTGTCTGGAGGGGGCGGGGAGCTCCGGCAAGCGCGAAAACTTACATGACGCCCTACTTTACTCGCTCCACTAAGCAGCCTACCGCTAAACTCCAGGCCTCTCCATTGCGAGCGGAAAGGCCATCCGTTCATGCATATGCAGAAGGATAAGTTTAGCCCTCAGCCCCCAGTGCTCAGAGCAGCCCAGCGTGGCGCTCGGAGGCGGGTGCTCTGCTCCGGCCGCAGAGTGGCGGGAGGTTCAGACACTTGCGCACCGAGCGTCTGGGCCTGGCATCGCCCTTTTAAAAAGTCTTCCGCAGGCGGCCGCCGCCGCCGCAGCAGCAACAGCAGCAGCAGCCGGAGGAGGAAGGTTCATCTGAGGACAGTCCCAGTTCTCAGAAATCCCTTCCCTGCTGGAACATCAAGCTCCCTTTGCTGCAGTTGAACAAACTGCCCTAGATTGGGGGACGAGGGACCCGCCCCAAACTCGGGCAAGGAGTTCCGGGCGCTGGCGCCCACGTGAGCCAACCTTGAAATTAGCCCCCACACCTGAGCTAGGAGGGGTGGAGCGGCAAGGGAGGGTTGCTGGGCCCTCGGGGAGCTAGCCACTGGGTCCGCACCCTCCACGTGCGCGCACCGCCCTGTTTCATAACGCTAGAAAGCTTTTCTTTCTTTCTTTCTTTTTTTTTTTTTTTAAATCTCTGGGGTACCATGGGAGTGAGGTGTGCTGAAAAGGTAGGCCACCTTCCACCCCCACATCCTCGAAGATCAGGAAAACCTGCCCTGCGGTACCCCGGGAACACTGCAGAGTAGGGTGTCACTATGACATCAGCCTCTAAACATAGTCCGCACCGCACCCCAACTCTGGTCGCTGCGAGCAAGGCGTGGGGGTGGGGTGGCTGGTGCTGCTGTCCCTGGGCAGGGCGGGGCGGGGCGGGCTGACCGGCGGGCCAGGCTTTGCGGGTGAAGATGACTTTGCAGGAATCGTGCTCTCGCCGACTGCAGGCACAATCTCTCCGGCGATGACCCGGCCGCGCGGCCAAAACACAGTAATGTCTTCCCGCGCCTTCCCCTGCTCCACAAAAGCTACGCATACACGCCTGCAGCCTTTCGACCCAATGTGCTTTTTATTTATAAACCAACCCAGCCCCAGCCCCGGTACCCGGCTTCGATCCGGTGCGGGCACCCCTCTTCCCCACCCCCGACTCCGGTGCTGCCTGGGGCTTAGCTTGCGCTGGGGTCGGCGCGGCCCTCTGGGTGAGTCAGAAGGGCTGTGTTTCCTGTGGTTGTTGTGGAACAGTTTGTCCTTTTTACCCCCTCCCACCCGTCTCCACCCCCTTGGTAAATATAGCGCTCACGTTTCATCATCTCTTTGTCCAACGAGCGCCAGACACCCCGGCCCGCGGCCCACGCCGCCTCCCTCCTCCTCCAGGCTCGGTTACCTCGCATAACCCCGCGCACTGGCGGCAGCAGCAGCCGCCCCTCTGTACTGGCGCCGCTCCCGGGCGCTTCCCACCACGGGACACTCCCGCCTTCTCTCATCGTTCCCCCTGCTCCCAGATACCCCCAGACCCTGATCCCACCCATTCTTCCCCCTTGTCCCCTACGTGATGGGAGCTAGACACCCTACACCCTGGCCGCTGGGTCCTCCACCCCATTCCGTCCCAAGTCCCATGTCCCAAGCATGATGCCATGTTCCCCTCCTGAGTGATCGCAAGGTGACAGGCGGCTGACACGGTTCTGATTCACCCACCCCAGTTGCTGGTACTTTAGGGTGGGTGCTTGGCGAACTGTCTTCCTCCCACCTCCTACCGCCCCTGCCCTAGTAGGGACGTGGGCTGCAGGGTCGGGAAGGCGAGGTGAGTGGATGACAGGCTAGAAGTGTGTGCTTGTTCTTCGCTCTCCTTCCCACTCCCTGGTTCATTTCCACACATACAGCCACCCACAGGGACCGGAGGCGGCTGGTGTTCTCTGAACACCGGGAACTGGCTCTCTCCGTGGTCTCCTGTTTACTTCCCTCCTCCTCTCTCTCCCTCCCCTTGCCCATCCCCCGGGCTGCCTCCCTCCAGTCTAGAGCAGCTGGGAAACCTGCCGCAAAGCACCGCAGTCATGGGACTGTCCTGTGCCCATGTGCCCCTAGTTTGCCCTGTCCTTCCCTGCGACCGCTTGGTACCCGTCTTCCCTTGGGGCTCCTAATCCATCAGCTCCCTCCTTAGCTCTAGTCTTCTCCACCCTCCTCCGCCCCGCCCCCCACACTTTCCTGCAAAAGCTGGGCCTGACAGCCTTTTTGGCCAGAATTCTGGGCCACCCTCATGAGCGGCCACCTGTCTGGGGAGAGGTGGTGAGACAGCTGACGGATAGATCCTGAGAACTCTGCACCCAGGAGGCAAGAGAGCTGGCTTCGTTGCCACCACAGACTGGCCTGTTTATGCCAGCTGCCCCAACTTTTCCTAGTGGCCCCCACAATCTATTCCCGGGGACACACCTCGAGAGAGGCAACCCTTCCCTTTCAGACCTGCTTCCCTGCAGAGAAGAATTCAGCTTTTTCCTTACAGTTAAACTGAATGAACAAAGGGCCCCACGGAGGACAAGAGGTCCCCCCAGCTCTGTGTGCTCCCTGCCTGAAGTTCACCCCATTTTAAAAACCACCTCTTCACCACCCTCTGCTCACTGCCATGGTTACCACCGCCCTGTCCTTGAGCAACACTGGTTATACAAAGGCAGAAACAAACAAGGGCATTTGAAGTATTCTTTTAAATATCCCAAACACTGCCTTGGTATTTGGGAAGCAGAGAAAAGGAAATAAAAGGTCTGGCTGTTGCTTGTTTCCTTCTGTCTCCAAGACCCTGAATAAATCCTTTACCCTGGATGGCCTCTTAGGCCCAAAGAGAGGAGGGGCAGGCTTACTAAGCCTTCAGTGTGGAATTCAAAACCTGTTGTCAGCAGCAGGCTGCTTCCCCAAGTTAATCTGCCACCCCTCAAGTTTTAGACCTTGCCCCCAGGCTAGGCTAACCCCACCTTGTGCCTTTCTGCTGACTTTCTCATTCTCCTTCATGCTCCAAGAGTCCCACACACTTGACTCACAGCTCTCCACCCCCACCACATCACTGTTAACACTGCTAATGAATTTAGCATTCAGGTAGGTGATGGGCTATCTGAGACTCTGGTTCCTAAACCACCTCATTTTTATGTGGGTATGCTAGACCTTTGCAACACCGGACAGCACAGCCATTTTTGAACTCTTGCTCTGCACCCTACTTCCTGGTCAACAATTCTTTCTCTTCTTCTTTATTTGCTCCAGTAACTACATTTGAACCATTCTTTGACTCAGGTTTGGCCTCCTTCTTTACTGCTCAATCTTGTCCTTACACCCTTCCTACAAAACTATGACATCATTGTTTGTATGCATGCACCCCTCACCTGGTTCCTGGGACTTCTTGGCAAAACACAGTTCCTCTCCAGCTTGCCATGCTGAACTAAAATAACAAGGCTACACTGTTGCCACTCTAAATTTATGATCATAAGTCTCTAGTGGGCTCTCAACACTGTCCTTTTGCATATCTCCAGGGACCTTCCTTTCCCACACTCTGAAATAACTAAATTGCACCTTTTGTCCTCAGACACCCTCCTCTTCCTGCTCTCTGAGCCAAAAGTCCTGCTGTTTATTTCACTGAGAAAATAAAGGCAGTTTGACAAAAGGCCTCACCTTCTGCCTGCTGTACCCCGCATGCTCTCTGTCTTTCTGTTCAGGTGCTGCCTACACTCCTGTCCCTTGGATACTCATCCACATCTCACCCACAGCACCAGGATGCTTCCCTGTTGTCTCTTGCTATGGGGAGGATATTGTTTGAATGGTCTCACGATGTGTTGAAATTTAATCCCTATTGTGAGGTTAGAAAGAACAGCTAAATTGGTAGAGCGTGAGAGTATCATTTAATCTGAGAGTCTAAGGTTTATGTTGCTGCTCAGTGCTTCCTTAGGCTTTATGCTTGCTGCAAAAGCAAGACAACAGTTTGACTTCCCAGAAGCCATGCAAATGCTCGATGGGCGGGGCAACCTGCTCATAATTGCTGACATCTGTGTCAGGCCTCCACATGCATATACACATATGTGCCCCCAACATACTTATACATGTGAACACGTATACACACATAGGCACATATTTAAAAAAAAAAAAAAAGAAAGAAATAAAGGAAGGAAGAAAGAAAGAAAGAAAGAAAGAAAAATTCAGGCTACTGTGGAGTCCACTTTTGCTTATCTCTCCCCTCCCCCAGAGAGAAATGTAAGCAATTTCTACTACTCTTCTACTAAGATCCCAACAAAAATCCAAGGCAGGTTTCTGCCTAAGTTCTCTCTGGGTAACCAATGATTGTAGTGGGTGGGCTCCCTTACAGAGTGTATACTTAGAGGGACAGGGCTCTCCTCCCCCTCCTATGAGCCACCCCAGGAAAGCCTTTACTCATTAGTAATGATAGCTTCCCAGCAGCCTTAGGGATTGAACTCCCCTCTTCAAGTCTCTCAGGCCTGTATACTCTACCCCCTCTCTTGTATGATATTTCTGGCCCAGCCTCTCAGGTCTTGTCCTGAGGTTCTGATCCACTGACCCAGAGACACACACAGAGGCTTTGAGTAATTTTATGCTAATTGGCCTAGGGCCCAGGCATATAGCTTGCTAACTCTTTACCCTCAAATTAGCCTATGATTCTTATCTTGTTCAGCCATGCAGCTCGGTACCTTTTCTCAGAGCAGCACAGTTGTCCTGTGCACCTCTTGGCTTTTCTGGCAACTCTGTGGCATCTCTGCTCTGCTCTGAGATGTTCCCAGAGTTTCCTTAGTCTGGTAGCCCTACTCACACTTCCTGTCTGCCTTCGGCCAATCAACATTTTTATTAAACCAGTAGGCAAGACAATTATTTACAATGGAACAGAATACAATTCCACTACACCCCTCTCTTTACATGTGATTAAGGCATAGGTGCACAAAAGAGATGACAATCATGTGCTAGATTATCACATGAGGGTGGTAATCCTTTGTAGGGGGGATAGCTGAACTCCCCAAGAGGGCAGTTGCTTGGCTCATTGGTTCAAAGATCAGTCAATTGACAATACTCCCATGAGGGAATCTTGCTAGCTTTATAAGCAGGTAAGAGGCAGGCTCTAGCATCCATATCTCTTGCCAGCTGATGCTCTGTGCTTCAAGACTCTCTTTACCCTCCTAGGCCCTGTATCTCCAGAACTCTGAGCCAAACTACACCTTACTTTGTAAAGAAATCTGCCTTAATTTGTTATAGTGATGAAAAACAGATTAAAAAACAACTTTTAACATTTTTATTATTGTTAAAATAATACATATTCATAATATATATTCACACATATACATATTCACAATAATGGGTTCATGAGAGCCTCTGTGTGTGTGTGTGTGTGTGTGTGTGTGTGTGTGAGAGAGAGAGAGAGAGAGAGAGAGAGAGAGAGAGAGAGGACTTTCTCAGGTAGGGTTTAGAGGCAAGCACTTATACTTAAGCCATCTATTAACAACTTCCAAATTTAGCCCCACATCCTGCTCATCACCAGAATCATTCACATTAGTGCAAAAATGTGTTTATTTAAAAACATGGGCTTTTAAAGCCAACAGAAAGTTTTTATTTGCCTACCAGTGGGCTACATGGGAAACTTACCTAAAATGTGTAACTACTTGTTTACCATTCTTGACTTTTTATGTACAAAAATCATATCCTAGTTGACACATTTCAGTTAGTAGGAACAGTTAGCAATAAGTGGAGATATAGAAGTCTGAAAGCAGGGTTAGTATGCATAAGGCCTGTCCCTGACCTGTGCCCTATGATGGATTAGGTCTTTGTTCTTCTGTTTTGGCAGGTGTTGGGATTTATGTGCTGGGCTCTTAGATCAGAATTGAGCTTTGTTGCCTCTAGCATGGCATTAGTTTGCTAAAGTCTGGGGGCCTATTACATATTCTCCTGTCTCTATATATGGGTATACATACACGTGCATGAGTGTTTTCAAGGATCCATTCTCCTCTGTAATCCTTACTCCCTGTTTTTGCCTGGCTGCACATACTCCGGGTTGGTACCACTGACTACATGCTCCTTCTTTTCTCTCTCCATCTGACACCAGTCACACTTTCACCCCATCACTAGACCAGAACTACTCTTGTCAAGGTCACAAATGACTTGCATCCTGCAGAATCTCTAGATGTTGGTTCTATTGACTACCTAATAGCACAGAAGAAAAGGGGGACCAGCAATGAATCACAGACACCTAGGAGCCAGGGCAAAGAGAGGCCAGTGCCTCAGTTGTCTCCTCCAATGCCCCTCATTTGTCTTTTTTTTTTTTTAAAGTTTATTTATAAGCGACTAGAGAGGTGGCTTTGCAGTTAAGAGCATTAGCTGCTCTTCCAGAGGACCCTTGATTACCAGCACCGCATGACAGCTCATAACTGTAAATCCAGTTAAGGGGGTCTGACATCCTCTTCTGGCCTCTGGGGGCACCAAGCACAAATTTGATGCACAGACTTATGTGCAGCAAAACACGCATAAAATAAGATTGAAACAAACTAACAAACAAAAGCCAGGCACCCCTTTATTTATAGCACTCAGGAGGCAGAGGCAGGTGAATCTCTCTGAGTTTGAGTCCAGCCTGGTCTACATAACAAGTTACAGGCCAGCCAGGGATTTAAAGTGAGAACCTACTATCACATAAGTAGACAGATGATAGGTGGATAGATAGATAGATAGATAGATAGATAGATAGACAGATATTACTGTGAGTGTCACAGTACCTGTGGAGATAAAAGATTTCTCCTATGTTGTAGAATGTTATTTTAAGGTGTGTTACTTTTGTTTGCATTTGTTTAACTCTGTGAAACTGTGAAACTGTGCTTGTCTAAATCACCTGCTGGTCTAATAAAGAGCTGAACAGCCAATAGCTGGACAGGAGAAAGGATAGTCAGGACTGGCAGAGAAAGAATAAATAGGAGAAATGGGTTAGGGGAGGAGCAAGAGAAGGAGGATGCAAAGGCCAGCCACCCAACTACACAACCAGTGGCAGAGTAAGAAAGAAAGATACACGGAAATAGAAAAAGGTAACAGTCCAGAGGCAAAAGGTAGATGGGATATTCAAAGTTAAGAAAAACTGGCAAGAAACAAGCCAAGCTAAGGCCAGGCATTTATAATTAAGAATAAGCCTCCATGAGTTACTATCTGGGAGCTGGGTAATGCCCCCCCCCCAAAAAAAGAGCAAAAACAACCAGCAAATTCCTACTCTGTGGATTCTAGGAATCAAAGTCCGTTTATCAGGCTTGTTTGGTAAATGCTCTCACCTGCTTAGTCATATTTCTCCAGTCCTCTCCTAACTCTCTTCCAGCTAAGTGACTCCAGAGCTTTGTCCTTATCTTTCCCACTCCATTGGTGACTTCATATGCCCCTGAGACTTCACACCCTTGGTGCAGTGACTTGTATCAAAAGCTGTGACAGATGTCCATTAAGAGACAGTTTTACTGTCTCTGGGTGGTGTAGATCTCACAGTCACCTTCCTGTCTCAGCCTCTGGAGTGCTGGGGTTATATGTGTGCATCATCATGTCTGGTCATCCCTGCCTTTTTGCCCACAGAACCTTTTATCAGTCAAATTCCCCCGAGGTCCCCACAAGCTGACCCTTCTCATCAGCTCCACTGCCCCACCTTCACCTCTTGCTGTACCAGGCTTCTCACAGTCTCCTCACCTCCACCTGGCCCTGGTCTTTCTTCTCACACAACTAGAGACTCCTGAAAATGCAACAGGTTACAGGCTATCTCTGTGAAAAACCCTTCGTGTCCTACAGAGCACCTGCAGCAGTCTGCACAGTGAGAACAAGCCCCTGCCCTACGTGTAGGGCCTGACCTAGCTTCCTGAACTTCCTGAGCTCCTCTTCTCTGTTGTTCTTCCTCACTCTGCTCCAGCCACTCTGCTCACCTTCCATGCGTGGGAGCTAACCGACTGCTCTCCTGCCTTAGAAACCTTCCACAGAGGTTGGAGAAATGGCTCAGAGGTGAAGAGCACCATCTGTTCTTCTAGATGTCCTGAGATCAATTCCCAGCAACTACATGGTGGCTCACAACCATTTATAATAACATCTGGTACCCTCTTCTGTATACTGTATATATAGTAAGTAAAATAAATCTTTTTTTTTAAAAAAAAAAAAAAAAAAGAAGAAGAAGAGAAGCAGCAGCTTAATCTTAGAAAATAAAATAAAATAAAAAAGAAACCTTCCCAGAAGCTATCCCATTACCTTGGAACCCCACTCTCTGAGATCCCACGTGGCTTCCCTCTCTCTACCCTCCCTCACCCCCTGCAGCCCCGTGTTCTTTTTCATATTCATTCATTCATTTGTTCATTATCTGTTTGTTTGAGATGGGGGATCTGGGCTGGAGAGATGGCTCAGTGGTTGAGAGAGGGTATCAGGTTGGTCTCAAATTCTGTCTATGGCCAAGGCTAGCCCCGACTTCATGATTTCCCTGCCTCCTTCTTCTCCCAAATGCTGTGATTGAGACTTGCAAACCATACCCAGCTTCCTTCCTTCACTCTGTTCAGGCTTCTGCTCAAATGGCCCTTCCAATAGAAAACAGCACTGGCCAGCTTTGCAAACCCCTATTTCCTATTGCCCCTGGCTCCATTTTACATTTTCTTTTCCAAAGAAAATATTCATCTTTTTTTTTTTTTTCTGCTTGGCTTTGTTTTTTTTTTTATTTCATATTAATTGTTAATTCTTGCTGGAATACAAGCTAATGTTCATTGATATATTCTTCATTCCTACAATGGCTGGAAGATAATACATCCCCATCAAACATTGCTAAAGCCAAATACAGAGGATAAAGCCCTGAAACATGTGATCTCTTATATTTCCCAGACGCCAACAAAATATGCACCTTATGATTTGGACACTCTGTGTTTATTGATGAGGAAATTAAGGTACAAAGCCAGGGCTGGGCTTTGCTCTCAGGACCCTGCATCCAGAGCTCATGGTTTTGAGTGCTCCATTATCCTGCCCCTGCCTGTGAACAAGGCAAAGAACTGTAAACAAGTTCTTCCTGCTGTGGCTGCGGTCAGCTGCTGAAACACACAATGGCCTTTCCAGATGTCATCTGTATGTGTGGGGGAGCAGGGTGTGTCACATGGGCCATTTCTCCTACTGCAGGCCCAAAGGTGAAGAGTGCTGGGCAGAGTGAGGACAGAGCTGCATGTTTGTCTTGGCCGCAGTATTGGATTCTGTGTGACGCTGAGCGGATTTGTGGAAAGGCGTCATAGTATAGTGGGAAAAGCTCCTGGCCCAGAAGGCCCACAGACATAGCATGATCATAGCATCACCATGTTTCTTTTCATTTTCACATTCCACTGTTCCAGCATCAACTTCCCTTTTGCTCCCCCCCCACACACACACACACATTCTCTGTCTCTCTCCATCCTGTTATTACTGGCTCATCTTCCTCCTGGGCCGGTTCCTCACACTTTAGGAAATGCCAACCAGGGACAGTGGTATAGTGTTCACATTCATTTTAATAAAGAGGAAGACACCTGTGGCTTATGCAAATCTTTCCTTGTCGGATTGGGCTAACTTAAGTTACGTCCATGGAGCTGTAACACGGACAGGGGATACTTGGTGAAGATAGCTATGGCTAGAAGGCTTTGGAAAATGTGTTTAAAAGTTAATGAGCAGCCACAGGGCAAAGTTTTTCATTGGCTGGGAACTGCTAAGCAAGAAAAGAAGAAACATTGACTGCAGTGCTCAAGACAGCCATGCTGACCTCTTTGAGAAGCGCTGCAAAGTAGGACTTCCCGGCTCACACCTGTCATCCCAGTGATTGGGAGGCAGAGGCAGAGGACAGATCAAGGACTGCCGATTCAAGACCAGCTTGGGCTACCGCCCAAGACCCTGTCTAGAGAGAAAAAAGGGAGGGGGAACAGACAAAGGGGGAAGAAGGGAGAGAGTGGGGGGGGGAGACAGGGAAAAAGGACAGGGGGAGGGGAAGAGGGTAGGCCTCTAGGACTTGTTAGATTATACTTTTGAATTTAGAAGTGGATTTCTTTGCTATGGTCACAATGCAGGTGTGTGGCATATTAGAATGGATAGACAGACATCTGGTGTTTCCTCTGCAGGGTACCTCTACCTGCTTCACCCACCTCTCTTTTGTTGGCCTTCAGAGAAGGACTTCAAAGTTTCTCTCTGATTATGGAGCACACTGTTTTGGCTAGACTGACTTTCCAGTTAGCTGCTGGGATCCCTGTGTCTCCTCATCCCACTCCTAATCCCAGTGTTAGCACTGGGGTTGCTAACACATACCACCATACCTGGGGTTTATGGCTTTTGATTGGATACTGGAACTTGAACTGGAGTCCTCATCCTTGCACAGAGGGTACTTTTCTGTTTGAGCTACTGGCCCATCCTCACAGCTACCCTCTTCTTTTTTTGGGATCCACCTACCAGGTCTTGATCCTTTTCCATTTTAATTATTTAATTATTTTGGCTTGCAGTTTTAGTTATTATTGTTGTGTGTACATACGATGGGTATATTGGGAGGTCAAAGGGCGACATTGTGGAATTGATTCTCTACTTCCACCTTTATGTGGGTGCCAGGAATAAAGCTGAATGTAGCAGGCAAGTGTCTTTAACCACTGAACCATCTTGCCTGGCTTCTTTTTGAGACAGGGTTTCCCTACATAGCTGTGACTGGCCTTAGATTTACGACAATCTTCTTTCTTTAGCCCTGCCTAGGACTGGGTTAAGGAGTGTGCACCAGGCTCTGCTTCCTTTTGGTTATTTTTGGTTTTGGTTTTTGAGACAGGGTTTCTCTGTGTGGCCCTGGCTGTCCTGAAATTCACTCTGTAGATTAGGATGGCTTTGAACTTGGAGATCTGCCTGCCTCTGCCTCCCAAGCACTAGGATTAAAGTTGTGTACTACCACATCCAGCCTTAATATAAAAAATTCTATGCTTTGCAAGTTACTGTGTGGTCTTTCTGAGGGGATGAAATACACTGAGTGAACAGCTTCCAAGGTCAAGCCACTTGGCCTTATCAGTTGGAGTCTACCACTCTTTATTTCTTTGATGTTAGGAAAATTATATTCTTTTAGAATTTCATGGATTTTGGAGGGCTTTTTTTTCTTTAAATGGGGCAGCCCAGGCTAGCCTAGAACTGGCTATTTGGTGGAGAATGACCTTGAACTTCAGATCTTCTTGCCTTCACCTCCTAAATGCTGGAATTCCTGCTGTATACCACTACCACTCTTTTTGTTTGTCTTTTTATTTTTTTTCCCCAGACAGTCTCACTATGTAGACCAGGCTGGTCCTTGTACTCTTGGCAGTTCTTCTGTGTCAGACTAACTGGGTTTCCAGACATGAGCTGCTATACATGGTTCTTAATTTTTTATCTAAAAAAGGATAAAGATGGTACCTCTCCACAGAACGGATGCAAGTACAACATGCTATAAATGACATAGAATTCAGCAGAGGGCCTGGTGCTGAATAAGTATCACCTTGGTGTTTTCTATAGAAATAGACCTGGAAACAGGTAGCTTCTGGACAGATGATCACAGGGAAGAAGAGCCAGTATTCCGTAGCTCAGCTGAGGTCCCTTCTTTAGGAAAGCCTTTTATAATAACCTGGTCCAAGAATGGGAAGCAGAAGGATTTACCCACTAGCACACTACATTCTCACTGATACTGAGTCTCTTCCAGGAAGATCAACTCTTCCATTTCTGGGCTCCTCAGCTTTGAAGGATCTGGGGCAGAGAGTATTCAGGAATCAGACGGAAATCTTCACTCCACCCAAGTGTTCAGCACAGCTGGGGTTCGAGGTGGGTCCTGAGTATGTGAGGAAGAGTACAGGAAGTGAAGCGCCCGCCCATTGAAAGGGTTTAATCTGTGTTAGCCATTGTTATTAGATTAGATGACTTGCCCCAGTCCACCTCATCTTTACTGAATGAGAGGCTCACCTGGGGAGCTTGTTAAATGAAGATTCTGGTTCGGTAGGTTTGGGGTGGGCCAGAGTGCTACATTTTAATGAGCTCCCATGTGGTGCTGATGCTAATAGCAAGATTCTATTTAATTGATGCACACTTAGTGAACCCCTCTTCCGTCTGAATTACAGTGTTGGAGCCTTTTGTTTGGTAGACTGAGTATCAGTCTCCCCAAAATGTCCATGTCTTGATCCTCAGCCTTTTGAAGAACATGTGTCCTTAAATAACAAAAGGAAATGTTTAGATGTGGCTCAGTTGAGGATCTGGAGATAGAAAGCTTATCTTGCCTGAATGGAGTAGACATGACATGACCACAGGGTCTTAGGAGGAGAGTGGAGGCTGTGATGATGCCACACCCAGCTCTGAAGCCCTGAGAGAGGAACATAGGCAGCTTCCATAAGCCCAGAAGTTCAGGGGCTATTTTCCTCAAGAACCTCTGAAGGAATACAGCCCTACAGACAGATGTTAGACTGATGAAGTATTTTTTGATTTTTAATCTACTAAAGCTGTGGTCTATGTCCCAGCAGCCACAGAAACTAATACAAATGAGAACAAAATGAGGTCTAGATCAATCGAGATAGATCGGGTGAAGAAGCTATGATAACGTATGACTCCTTAATGCTAGTTGCTTAAATTAAAAAAAAAAAAAAAAAGATTTGTTTATTGTTCAAAATATATTGAGAACAGAGATTGGTTGATTCGTCTGTCAGTTCAGGGCCCAGGTTGATGGGAGAGCCAAACTGTCTGGAACATTGAAAGCAAAACTTCCAATCACATCTCGTATGTTGCCATTCTACCCTTAAAGGAAATAGAAAACATGATTCATCCACATGCCCAGAAGGCAGAGAGATGGAAATAGTTATCGTCCCTAAATCTAGTATAGCTGAGTAAGCTCCTGGTATATATTCATCTAGATATAAGAACAAAATAAACTATATACTCTGGATAAAATATAAAAATAAACTTGCTGGGCTGGAGAGATGGCTCAGTGGTTGAGAGCACTGACTGTTCTTCCGAAGGACCTGAGTTCAATTCCCAGCATCCACATGGCAGTTAACAAGTGTCTGTAATTCCAAGATCTGACACCCTTACACAGTGATACATGCAGGCAAAACACCAATTCATATAAAATTAAAAAAACAAAAAAACAAAAAAAAAACTCTTGCCGTGTGGTACATGTCTATAATCTCAGCACCAAGGAGGCTGAAGCAGGAGGATTGCCAGTTTGAAGCCAGCCTCAAACAAAACAAAGCAACCTATATAGCTCTATAGAACAAAACTCTAGATGAAATAGAAAACCAAAAACCAACTACTTGGGCCTCTATAGGACAGCAGAGCAGGCAGCAGATGGCAGTTGATCTTTGGATTTAGGGGGTGACAATGAAGAAGCTATCGTGGGTAGAGAGAAGAGAGGGTGCTGACTGAAGACTCACACCATCTCTTGTAAATCCACTAAGTCGATATCTAAGGTGGTGACAGGTGTGTTGATTCATTTGATTGAAGTAGTTAATCATTGCTATCATGTTGCATATATGATCTTTATTTGTCAATCAAATATTTAAAAATTTAGGGATTCAGGGGATAGCTTGATGTCAGGCTCTGGATTTTACCCCTAATATCACAAAAATAAAATAAATTACAAAGAGAACTTCTCGTTTATAGCAGCTTTGAGAGTGAGGGTAGATCCCTGTAGATCCCTGTGTTGGTTAGTTATTTGTCAACTTGAGGCAATCTGGAGTCATTCGGGAAGAGAGAACCACAAAAAAAAAAAAGAAAAAGAAAAAGAAAAAGAAAAAGAAAAAGACCACCTCCATCACATTGGGGTATTTTTTTTTTCCCCCGTTAGTGACTAATACAGAAGTGCTCAGCTCACTATGGGCAGTGCTGTCACTGGGTCCTGTGTTGTAAAAGAAAATAACCTGAAGGAGGAGCAAGCTGGTAAGCATCATTCCTCCATGGTCTCAGCTTTGGTTCCCAACTCAAGGTTCCTGTCTTGAGTTCCGGCTCTGACTTCCCGCAGTGATGGTGACCTGGGAGTTGTAATAAGAAATAAACCATTTCTTCTTAAAGTTGCTTTTGGCCATCCATGGCATTTATCACAGCAAGAGAAAGCACTTAAGGACAGTACCAATCTATTGCCATTTAAAGTGGCTAAAAGGCAAACAGGATGTGTGTGTATGCAAATAATCTTGTCTTTCGTTCTCCTTTTCTTTTTTTTTTTTTTTAATTTTTTTTTTGATTTATTTATTTATTATGCATACAGTTTTACAGAAGAGGGCGCCAGACCTCATCATAGATGGTTGTGAGCCACCATGTGGTTTTGCTGGGAATTGAACTCAGGACCTCTGGAAGAACAGTCAGTGCTCTTAACCTCTGAGCCATCTCCCCAGCCCCTCGTTCTCCTTTTCTTTTCTTTCTTCCTTTCTTGAGACAGGGATTTTACTCTGTAGTTTAAGATGACCACAATTTCACAGAAATCCTTCAGCATCTGCCTCCAAAGTACTGGGATTAGAGACTCAAGGCATCACACCTGCCTATGCTGTCTTGAGAGTCAGAGAACAAAGTTTAGACACCCTTGGCTGATGGAAATCTAAGGAAGAGATTCCAGAGAAGTGTAAGCTACAGGGGAGGAATGAGGCTGTGGTGCCCAGGCTGTGGTGGATGCATTGCTTACAATGCCCAGAATGGATTTAAAACTTAACATGTAGAGAAAGAGAAAATCACAACAAGCTACCACCAGAAAAGACAGTCATCATGGATGAAAGTTGACAAGATGTTGGATACTGGAGCTAGGACTTCTAAAGCAGCTATTATACATATAAATGGGAAGAACAAACCAATTCATGATTAGTGGACAGAAAGATAAAAACCCAAATGGAAGTTCTAGAATTTAAAACCATATGTGAAGGGCCTAGAGATATAGATCAGTGGTAGAATAAAGCAGTCATTGTAAGGGTGGAGAGTCAATTAACTTGATGATAGATCTGCTGAAATTATGCACACACAAATGTGGAAAGAAAAAACAAAATAAAAAGCAAGCCTTGGGGACTTGTGGATAACATTAAAAACCTAACATATGTTCTGTGTATGTCAGAAAGGGAGAGGGGGTGAGACAGGTGGTCTATGTGAAGACATGTCCCCAGGCTTGTTACCTACTATCCGCTGCAGGTAACAACTACTAATATACTGGGCATGGTGACACATGCCTTTAATTCCAACATTTGGGAGGCAGAGGCGCTTGAATCGCTGAGTTTGAGGCCAGTTTGGTGTACAGAGTGAGGTCCTGGACAGACAGGACTGTTACACAGAATAACCCTGTCGTGAAAAAAACAGAAAAAAAAGATTAACACAATACAATTTGGTTGCCTTTATATATATATATATATATATATATATATATATATATATATATATATATTTAAAATCAGATTTATGTATTTATTTATTGGGGACATACATACACACTATGGCATTTCTGTGGAGGTCAGAGGACAGTTTACTGAAGTCAGCTCTCTCCTTCTGCAGTTTGAGTCCTGGGACAGAATTCAGGCTGTCCCGGCTTGGCAGCGAGAGTCCTTACCCACTGGGCCATCCCACCAGCCCTAGATATTTCTTTTGACACAGGGTCTTGCTGTGTACCCTAGGCTGGCCTCCCACTCATGATCCTTCTGCCTGGGCCCTCAAATGTTTAGATTACAGTTGTGAAATTCCACACCTGGCTCAGAGAAGAGGGAAAGAGAAGTGAGGAATCATATAATTTTTATTATAGTTATATTGTTATAATTTTCCGAGGTCCAGAGGGCCAGACCCATAATTAGCTAGGCAAGCTCTCTATCACTAAGCTACATCTAAAGCCCATTAATATTCTATTTTATCATTAGTTTATCATTAGCAAGCAGACTCTCAGCTCCATCCCTAGCCTTTCGTTATTGCAGCTAATCTCTTATTTTGCTGAATTTATGAATTAATCTTTATCATTGATACATATATATGTAACATAATATATCTGTATCATATGTCTGACTTGGTGCTAACTGTGGTTTCAAGCATCTCCTGGGAGTCTGGGGACGCATCCCCGGAAGATAAGGGAGGAATGGTATAGTAAGACACACACTGACAGATGCAAAAACCTCAGTGCAACTTAAGCAGGATTATTACAAAGAAAATAATAAGTAGGCACATCACAGCCAAACTCTGGAAATGTGAAGATAAAGGGAGCCTTGTAGGGCTGTCAGAAGAGTAGTCATCCGGTAACCACAGGAACAGAGTCTGAGGAGCACAGACTTCCTGTCAGAAGCAGCAGTGGCATCTTACAGGACTGACAGAAAAACTTCTGTCAGCCAGATTTCTGTGTCTACTGGAAATACTCTTCAGGGATGAAGGTGAAATAAAATCCTTTCCCGTGAAAGGAAAATGAGACTCAGCCATCAGCTGACCCATATAAGAAGTTTTTGAGGATAAAAAAAAAAAAAAAAAAAAAAAGTGAGTTCTGGGGGCGCGAGAGATGGCTGAGATGTTAAAAGCACTGACTGTTCTTCCAGAGGACCTGAGTTCGATTCCCAGCAACCACATGGTGGCTCACAACCATCTATAGTGAGATCTGGTATACTGTATATATAATAAATAAATAAGAAGGACCTTTCATTGGTTCATGTGCTGCTATGGCAAAGTGTCACAGATTGGGTCCTTTTTAAAGGAATTTATACACTAGCTTTCTAGGCTGGCAAGTAGATGACCAAAGGTAGGTAGGTCCAGGATCAAGTGAGGGCCTTCTCTGCTTCCAAGTTGGTACCTCAGATAGTGTGTTCTCATACAGCTGAAAGAACAGAAGTAACAACACCGTCTACTCCCTCCCTCAAACACTTCTGTAGGCACCCTAGTCCAGGTCTCAAGGGTGCAGCCTTCTGATGGGGACTCTCCAAGAGTCTTATCTCTTAATGTGATCACATTGATACAATATGTGAATTATGAGGACACGGAGTCTGCAAGCTCATGGGAGAAAGTTGCTGTGCAATAAGATGGAGGATAAACTGAGGCAGATAGAGCCAGGAAGCCAGAAGCAAATTGCAAGGCAATTATAAAAATCTTGATTAGAGATACAAAAGCCTTCCCATGCTGTGGTGCATGCCTTTAATTGCAGCACTGAGGAGGCAGAGGCAGGCAGGGCTCTGTAAGTTCCAGAACAGCCAGGACTACACAGAGAAACCCTGTCTCAAAAAACCAAAACCTAAACAAACAAAAAACAAAACAAGTTACAAAAGCCTAAACAAGGGCCTGGGCAGGAATAAAGGGAAAAGGGACTGGGTGAGGGCATGCTAAGAAGATGATTAGGAGGCATCAATAAGGGGTTCAGGAAACCCAGAGGAATCTAGACAAGGCTGACGTTCCTGACTGGTGGTCGGGTATCCACTGACCTGACTAGTGGGCTGGCATCCACTAAGGCAAAGGAAAAGCAATGGAAGAAATTCAAGTTATAGACATAAAGGAGACTATTGATTTAAGTACAGAGGGAACAAAATTCAAGTGCTTGAGAAGGAATCTGAGCCTCTGTCTAGAAATAGGAGAAGTCGAGAGATGGAGAAGATTACAATAAATAAATAAATAAATAGAAGGCTTGGGCTTCACTGCTGGTGTTTGTTTTCTCTCTTAAACAGGAGGAGGTAGTTGGTGTAAGGTGTGTGCAAGTGAGCGTGCATGTGTGTCCGAGGCACCATGGCAGGGGCAAGGGCTTGCAGCCCTACCTGACTGACCTGTGACCTGTGCTCTGGATCTGGCATGTTCTGTCTGCTGAAACAGTGAGTTGGCTCTATGGTATCCATGGGGACTGGTTCCAGAAAACTCTCTTAATGCCAGTCTAGATGTTCAAGTCTCTTACATGAAGTGGTGTAGTATTTGTATACAATAAAACCTTTGCACATCATTTTAAATCACCTATAGATTACTTATAATACTAAACACTGTGTAAATCTGTGCAAATAGTCATTGAACTGTGTTGTTATGGAATTAATAACACAAAAAGTGTGTACATACACAAACACCAAAACATACCTTTTTGTTTGTTTGTTTTATTTTCATAGCTGTTGTTTTGAGATAGAGTCTGTGTAGCCTTTTTTGTCTTGGAATTCACTCTGTAGACCAGGGTGGCCTTGAACCCAGGGAGATCTGCCTGCCTCTGCCTCCCTAGTGCTGAGATTAAAGGTGTGCACTACCAACATCCAGCCATATTCCTTCTTCTTGATCCACAATTGGAACCTATAGAGGACTGTGTCATCAAGTATGAGAATTGTTTAGATGTGGCTGCTCTCTCCCTGAGATAGGAAAATTAATTTTAAAATTGATGTATGTATTGTGTGTGTGCACACTTGGAGGCACCAGTGTGTGTGTGTGTGTGTGTGTGTGTGTGTGTGTGTGTGTGGCACAAGTATGGTATAGGCAGGGCCATGCCACTATGGGGAGTGCCAGCCCTGGGCAGGCAGTCCTGGACTGTATAAGAAAGCAAGTTGAGCAAGGCAGGGAAAGCAAGTAAGTAGCATTCCTCCGTGGTTCCTGCCTGACTTCCCTCCATGATGGACATGCAAGTCAATAAACCCTTTTCTCCCCAAGTTGGTCATGGTATTTACCACAGCAATTGCAAACAAATTAGGACAGTGTTTGCAGAAGAAAGCTTTCTTATTCTTTAACACCACAAATCACACAGTCATAAAGACATATTCATACAAGTTTTGTTTTTGCTGCACCTCCCTCCCACACCTGTCCCATGAAGTGTGATCCTAATTAATCTTATCAGTAAAAACCAGGAGTTAGATCCTGGGGTGATAACCTGAAAGATCAGAGAAGCAGAGGAGCAGCCACCAGTGACTTCTTACCTCTCCAGATCCTCCGACTGAGGGGCCAAGATCCTGCCTCCAGCCCAGCGTGTCACTTCCTCTCTCCTGTCTGTGCAGACCTCCAGACCTTTATGGTCAACTAGTAGCTAGCCTCACCCTCCAGTCGTCAGGCAAGCTTTATTTGTCAGAATACAAACAAGATATCACACAATCCTCCCACATGCCCCTGCCCTCCCACACTTGTGTCCCTTCTGGTAGTCCCTCTCTCCCCCTCAATGTTCTGTGTATTCTATGCTGTCCCCATTCTTTCCCTAAAACCTTTTCCTTTCTTATATTCAGCTTTATTCCTTCTTAAGATATTTGATGATATCTAAGCCAATATGCATATCCTCCCTTATTGTACACAGATCGTTAGTGTTATAAATGCACTGCATCTTTTCTAACAATAATAAATCTTGAAGGTCAACCATATATTGATTTTTAGTATATAGTTTGCCCAGGTTTAAGAGCTCCCAATAGAAATGTACATTATTTTATTTAACTAATTCTCTCTTGCTCAGCATTTAAGCTATACTAAATCTCTTAGAATTTCAAAGGCTATTATAACAAACAACCTTTGGGCAATATACTTGTAGCAAAAGAGTTCTAGAAACCCAACTGCTGAGTTAAAGGGAACAGACATTGGTATTGTTTTGAGACAAACTATGTAAGTCCACTTGGCTTCAAACTAGCAATCCTCCTGCCTCAGCTCCCAGAGTGCTGGGATTGCTGGCATACCACCATGCTCAGATCGCATTTGTAATTTTAGAAAATGTTAAATTGCCTTCCTTAGGGTTTATATTAGTTCATATTGTTTTTACATTTTAAGATGCTCTTCTTTGTGTGTGTATGAATTGTTCACACTAATGGGTTTCATTGTGATATGTTTTTATACATGCCTATAACATACTTAAATCACATTGTTCATCATTAATTACTCTTCTTATCTCCTCTCCTTTTAAGTTTGTTTCCTCTTCAGTGAATATGTTGAAACTATTTGAGCTGCATGGCAGCAGCAGGCAGATCTCTGTGAGTTCCAGGACAGTCTGGTCTACAGAGCAGTTCCAGGATAGCCAGGGTTAAGTTAAGAAACCTTGTCTTGAAAAACAAACAAAAAACTGTGTTTGGCTTTTGCTAGTCTGATTAATTAAAAATGATGTTATTGAGATGCTTTTAGTCTGTATCTTTTCACTATGGGAGGTTGAGGAATCTGTTTGAGAGCTCTTTTTATTCTTCAAATCTCTTTCTTTCCCATTTTCCTCAGATTGCATAGACTTTTCCTCTCTAGAGTCTTCATCAGAATAATAAATAGCCCCTTGTGGCAAGAATCACAGATATTTTTTCCAAATTATTTGCCTTTTACTTTGTTTTTTGAATTCTAGTCATCTAGAAGTTTTAAGATTGTTCTTATAGGAGCTGGAGAGATGGCTTAGTAGTTAAGAGCACTTGTTTCTTGTGTAGAGGACCTGGGTTTGGGTCCGAACACCCACATGTAGTTTACAGTCATCTGTAACTCCAGTGCTACGGGATCTGACACTGCATCTGAGCTCTCTAGGCAACAGGCACACATGTGGTGCACAGGCATACATGCAGGCAAGATACCCACACACATAAACAAGAATGCAAAGAAGGTTTTATAAAAAAAAAAATTACTATATTTGTATTCAGTAGTTTATTATCCTTCTAGATGTTATTTCATAATTAGAATGCCGTCCACATGCCGATGAAAACTGCTGCAAAATGCTCCTTAGTTCCTCTGGCTTCCTCATTTTATTCAAAACATCTTTCTGGTATAATGCATGAGGTATGTACCTTACTTAGTTTTCTCCAGTTGATGTCTGATTGTTCTCATGTTTGATTTTACTTTTGTTTTATATGATCACATGGGCCCTGGGTAAGGACAGCTCTTCTTTCCTGACCTTTATGCTTTTTCTCTCTTTTTTTTCTTTCCTTGATACTTTGCTACAACTCTAGTGAAATGTTGACTAGTGTAGAGATGGAGATGGCGCTGTTGGAGCCTATTCCAACCTTTCTGTGAGCGTGCAGGTAAACGACTGGGTACCATGTGGGGTTTCACACACACACACACACACACACACACACACACACACACACACACCCTCTCTTCCTTTTTTCATCTATCTATCCATCCATCCATTCATCCATCTATCACTTTCCTTCCTTCCTCCCTCTCTCCATCTCTCTCTCTCTTTCCTTCTTTCTTGTGTATATGTTTGCTTCCGTGTTTATGTGAAGGTCAAAGGACAGCAATGCAGGAGTCTGCTCTTTCTTTAGCCAATGAATACCAGGTCATCATGGGGCTTGGTAGCCAGAACTTTTCCGGGCTGAACCACCTCCCTGATCCTAGCTGTGTTTTTAGAATGTTATCCACAGTGCTTGCGTTTTTTCTCTTTTTCTTTTTGCCAACCTGAACCATTCTTCAGAATATGTGTTGCCTAGGAAACCCTAAATAGTAAGTATGAGCTTAGCTGTAGTTTTTTTGAAGATGCTGTTTATCAATCATATTGTGAAAGTTCTCTCCTATTATTAGCTTGTTGAGAACATTTATCATGGATTTTGAAAAATGTTTTTCCCTTATTGGTGGAAGTCATCTTGCTTGACCTTCATCCTTTTAATGTGATATTTATTTATTTTTATTTTTGAGACAAGGTCTTGCTATATAGCTTAGGTTGGCCTAGAACTCACTATTTGGCCATGTTGTCCTTTAGTTCATGAGTTCCTAACCTTGGCCTCCTGCATGCTGAAATTATAGGTGTGTATCACTATACTCAGTAGGTTTTGTTTGTTTCTTTATTTTTTGGTTTTTAGAGACAGCATTTCTCTGTGTAGCCCTAGCTGTCCAGGACTTGCTCTGTAGATCAGACTAGCCTCATACTCAGAAATCTACCTGCCTTTCAAATGCTGGGACTAAAGGCACATGCTGCCATACCCAGCACTGTTTATTTCTTTTTAACTGTTAATGTGTTTGGGGAAAATAGCTCAACTATCATTGTCAAGACCTTCAAGACTTTAGGATTGATCTGGCTAAGACAACAGAGAATGAAGAACAGACAAACATAGAAAGGGTGGGTTCACGTGGGCTCTGAGCTCTGATGGAGTAGCCTGGAAGATCAGGCAATTTACTGTATACAGCATGAACAAGAAGGGTGCAGGCCAGCTTGTCTCTGCAGGAGGTCTCTGTAGAGCAGTATTCCCAGGTCACCATCATCCAAGAAGAGGAAGCTGTGGCTAAAGCTTTCTGCATACACTTGTTTTTGCTAAAGGCCAATAGTTCATAAATGTCTGGACTGGGACCAGAAGAAGGCTTTGCCTGACCTGGGAAAGGCTTTGCTGTTCTCATGGATATGAGACATTGGGGCTTTTGACATGGTTGTGTTCATATCAACTAAACACATCACTTAGGACTTCATCCATTCTCCCACAGTTCATCATTTATTTTATTTTAATGTATTTATTGAGTATTTTTTAACCAAGTTTTTGTTAATTACTTTTATATTTTGTTCAGGAAGATATAGGTCTGTAATTTCCTTCTCCTGTCCTTACCACATATTGGCTTGAAATACCACCTGAGTTGTATATAAGTTCCCACATCTGGGTTTCCTGTTGCACTTTGTCCTGTTGGCACCTGTCTCCCAGCAACTGCATTGTTAGAGACTAGGAATTAGGCTGTTGCCTGGCTCTGCTATTCCAGCAAGGTGCAGGAGACAAAATGCAGTATCAGTCTTATTATGTCTCCTCCTACTCCACAGCCATATCCATAGGATGCATCCTTCCAAGGTGAATGGCTGGGTCAGTGGGGAAACATAATTTTAAGAACTTAGCCATTTTGTCGGCCAATGTCTCATCAGGAAATTAGAAATGGTACTAATTGTTGTAACCAGAGGGCTTAGTTTAAGGAATAATTGCTATTGTTGGAAGAGCTGAAGGAGCAAACTGGGAATGTAAAATAAGCCTGAGGGCAGTGACTTCAGGAAGCTGCTATTAACCCTATGACTATAGAAATAGGGAGAAGCTGATTTGACTAGAGCCTTGAAAACACTCATTGCTGTTCCTGCTGATGACAGTGCCTGCTGCTGGAAGCAGGGGCAGTGGTGGCATGTTGCAAAGGGACCTCACTATCAACAATACACTGCACATATGCCAGGGTCCCAAAAATTATAACAAAGATGAAAAGTGCCTTATGCTTTATGCCTCTCTTAGCATAAGCACATCATCACAAGACAATCAATTTCTCCCTGTGGTGATTCTAATGTAAGTACACATACAGTGTGCCCAGTGCATGTGCCGTTATTCATGCTATATACCACTTGATCGTCATAGCAAATGAAGATGCTGGTGGTTTTATGTATTCATTACACAGTAGTCTAGTCATTATTTTAGAGTGGGCTTTTATTATAAAAGAGTGTTTACTGTTGGGCTGGAGAGATGGCTCAGTAGTTGAGAGCATTTGCCTTTTTTACAGAGGACCTGAGTTTTTTTCCCAGCACCAAATGGCAGCTACCTCCACCTGTAACTCCAGTTCTAGAGGATCTAATACCCTCTTTGGTGTACAGACATACATGCAGGCAAAATATTCATACACATAAAATAATTTTCAAAATTTTACCATAGCCAGCTATGGTAGTGTGTGCCTGTATTAATCCCAGCACTACAGAGGTGGCAGAAATATCATGAGTTTAATGTAGCCTTGGATAGACAATCTACTTAGGTCAAAGGTCTTCTCACCCCAGGTCAGGCATCGATATCAGCCCAAAGACTTGATTCCACCAAGTCTTGTTTGGTAAACCATTAGATTTATTGGATTTGCTTATAGGAGCATAGGTGATCTCAGCATCAGTGGAGGCTGTGCAGTCTAGCATGGAGGATGACTTCCTATAAGAGCACCAATTGACGCTCTATTGTCTATTTATTCTAGCACAGATGCAGAATCACTTAGAGCTGGGAGGGAGGCTGGGGTGGGGGGCAGTGGGAAGATGAGCAGCCTGCCCTTGTTAATCAGCCCTTGGGGGATGGCCATGGCTGCTATCACCACACTGTTGTTCTCACAGTATAGCGTTCTACAACACAGAGGCACATAAGGGAACCATCTCAACCAAATCAAAAAATCCTCACTGTAAACCAGTCTGATGCAGCAATGGCTGCATACATCAAGTTTACTGTCTCCTGGTTATGTCACTTTCTCTTCTGCTTGATTTAATATAGGGTCTTATTCACTGTTACCTTAGGAACATATATGTGTCCCATATGGTCTAGGTACATAATATGCTATACTGTTTAGGTTTGTGTAAGAACATTGTATGATATTTGTGTAAAGACAAAGTCAGCTAAAGAGACCTGAGAACATGTCTCCTCGTAAAACTACAGAAGTCTGGTTGGAATCCCTGCAGGATGCTGGAGACAGAGTCATCAGCAGCTGCAGCTGTTGAATCTGTGGAAGAATGATCTTCCCGTTGTGGGAAGCCTCAGAGACAGCTGCAGCAGCAGAGGAAGAAAACGTTTTCTTCCTTTCTGCCCTCCAGTCAGCTCTGTCAGTGTCTCCTATCTAAGGATCAAAGCTAGAAGCAAACAGTGGAGGAGTTTGCAGGGTCCAGCTTCCCAAGACATAGAGGAAACTGCTGGTCCCATGCACATTCTATTTGCACAGTCACCAAGGCCCCGCCCTAAGAGTAGCCCTTTGCTTGGTTTAATGTTGCCTTGTCACTGCCTTGAAATTTTAATTTAAAAACAGAGTCTCACACTTTTATTTTGCACTCACCCTGCAAATTATGCGGCTGGTCTCACATCCCGGAGCACGTAGGGGCATATGAACGGAGCAGACAGCCAAGAGGAAAATGCCAGGGCTGCCATATGCCAAATTGCTATCCTCAAAGTTTATAGCAACTTGAATGTCTTAGTAATGTAGAGAGTTGCCTGGGAAACCATAAATGGATTTTGGTGCTGATAGACAAGTTTTTAAGATTTTCCCGAACATTGCATGTAATAGTTCCGAAAGCAGCAATGGAGAAGTCAACAAAATGACTCTTAGGTCTTCAAGCTAGAGAGTCAGGTTCTAAGGCTTTCACAGGTCATTTTCCAGGCTCACTCCTTCAGGAAGAGGCCTGGCTGGAAGCCCACTGGTTCTCAAGAAATCTATATACCATTGCCTTGCTTTTGTATGTCTGGCAGTATTTAACTCCATATTAATTATTTGTTAATGTCTCTCTTCTTGCATGTTGGTGTAGAGGACATAGTGGGCCAGACACTCCATGAGCTCTTGGAGTCTGTGAGGCTTAGCAGGTGTTAATTCCGGCATATCTCCTGGAAGAAGATGGCCCTTGGATGGCACCAAGTTACCCAGATACAGCAAGAGAAGGGAAGAGGCAGATGGATTTCAAAGTCTTGGTAGAGTTGGTAGGCTATTGACGGACCAGAGCACAGTCATCTCATAAGGGGAGTGAGATGATGACCAGGAAAGGAAGTAGAGGAATCTCATAAGAGAACCCAGAACCACTGCTTTATCCCTTTAAGGACCAATAAATCTCACTTTGAGATACAGAACTTTCAGACTCATCTGCTGGTTAACTAAAATGTGCTTCTGGACATATGTTTCTTTGAATTAAATCACAGAGCCTGCAGGTAGTTTTCTGTAATTCCTTGTAAAAGAAAAGATTAATTTTTTTTTTTTTTTAAATCCCTGCTATCTGCTGGTGTCTATCTGGCTAGAGTCAGATAAGATGGTTTCAGCTCCCAAGCCTAGAATGGTGGAATGATCAGGAACAACCTTGACCTTCTCAGACCTACAGCCTGAAAAGGGAGGAAAATAACCAGTAGTAATATGCTATAGTTAGTATTGTGGCTGGAGAGCCAAAGGGTGCTTGAAGATAACATAACGCTTTGTTAAAGCATCAGGGAGAGCTGAAGGGGGAAGATGGATGGAGGGTGGACATTCCAGGAAAGGGAGCAGCCGACTCAAGGTTCCTGAGCAGACTGCTTACTTTAAATGTTAGAACTGAAGGAAACATAATATGGAGAGCCAGCAATGGAGCTGAGAAGGCTGAAAAGACAGGGGCAGGTTAGATCTTAAAGGACCTGCTTGCTTACTACATACAAACCCTAGGTTGATCTCTAATACAGCAAGGAATAAAGGAAAAAGAAAAGCCGAACTCAGTTCAGGATAGCTCTTTGAATACCCATGACCTTTAGCTAAGGGCAATGGCAAATGATTCAGGTCTTTGGTCTCGGAAGAAGACATAGGTACGAGTCATCATTAGTACTGTGGTCCTTGTCCTCAGGAATCTGGGATACAAAGATTGGGAATTCTAATCCAGCCTGGAACATGTCTTTAAAATGTAGTGGGAGGGGGCTAGAGAGATGGCTCAGCGGTTAAGAGCACCGTCTGCTCTTCCAGAGGATCCGGGTTCGATTTCCAGCACCCACATGGCAGCTAACAACTGTCTGTAGTTCCAGTTCCAGGCAAACACCAAGGCAAATAAATAAATAAATAAAGTTTAAAAAAAAAAATGTAGTGGGAAAAAAAAAAAGGCTTTAGGCAGGCATAAAGAATCCCCTTCGAATAAGTTGAGTTTGTGATCTCTGTGAATTGATCCAGTGGAGTTGTCTAGCAGATGGATGTTAATTATTAGCCACTAACTGAGAACCTTAAATTACTTCAGGGGAACTTAGCAAGCTAGTTATTTTGCAAATCTTAGAGGAATCAAGCACTTTTTTTTTCTTTGCTTCAGGAGAGATAAGCAAAGAATTTTCCCCATCAAATTCCTATACCCATCTAAAATCTATGGTGTCTCCCAGCTGCAGGGAAGGTCCCCTGTGACTTTAGCATGTGTCTCATTGCTTTCCTAGTTGTCTGTTTCCATAGTTTAAAAATTAGAGTAGATTAGGTTATGAGCTCAAGGCAGGATCTGAGCTGAATTCATCTTTCGGTTGCTGGTGCTTCGTAAGATTCTCCAAACACAATAGACTCATCTTTACTGAATGACTCTAATTTCTATCTTAAAATTCATCTGCTGAGTCTAAAGAAAATTAAAACTATATATTTTAAAGATAGCCTGCATTTTTTAAATAAACAAACTATAAATTAAACAATGAAAACAAATTTAATTTCAAGAATTTGTCATTAAAAAAAAAAAAAGTCTTAATATGTAGCCTCGCTGGCCTAGAACTCAATATATAGCTTGGATTGCTCTCAAAATCATATAGATCTGCCTGCCTCTGCCTCTCAACTGTTGGGCATGCCAGGCTGTTAAAACAAATTTAAATAATAAATAGCAGCTTGAAAGTTAATTGCAGGTTTTTTAAAAATATAAACTATAACATTAAAAATTTGTACTTTCTTCTCTTTTCAGTTTCTTAACCTTTTGCTGACTTTTACACTCACATTGAACTAAAAATAAAGCAGAGCAGAGAAAAATACCTCTAGGTCAACATAAAAGTTAAACATGTGAGAGCTTTGAAACGTGTGGGGGTTGTGGCTGTAGCTCAGTGATAAAAGGCTTGCTTAGCATAGACAGGTTCAGTCCCCACTACACAACACGGCAGATAAATGAACCATAATCTCATTACTCAGAGATTGTGCCTTCCATTTAGAAAATCAAACACAGAAGACAGGGGGTAGGGGAAGGGGAGGAGGACAGGGATGAGGAGAGAGAGAAGTAGTAATGTATGGAGACAGAGCATGTTGCTTGGGAAATGAACGAGACACTAGGCTAGGTATGGGATGTGTGTCTGGAGTTGCAGCTACTACACAGGCTGATGAAAGATGTCTTGAGACAAGGGGCTGAAAGCCATCTTGTGTTACAAAGTAAGAACTGCCTCAATAGTGACAAAAGCCACGGATAATGTTTGTTGCCTTTCAGTCTTTTCCGTTCAGCATACATATACGTGACATAAGGTGTTTGGGGTTTAACTAAACATGCTTCACAATTTGTATTGTTTCAAACTATGTTCCCTGCAGTTAGATGTTTGTTGAGGAAATTGATGGGTTTTTTGTTTTAGATTTTATTTATTTTTATTTTATGGGTATGAGTGGTTTGTATGTCGGTGTATTATGTGCACGTGATACCCATGGGAGGGAGAAGGGAATCTTAGATCCCTTTAGACTAGAGTTACAAGCTGTTGTTAGCTGCCATGTGGGTGCTGGGAACTGAGCCCAGGTCCAAACTGCTGAGCCATCTCTCCAGCCCCACTTGGTGATATTTTTGCTTGAAACTTCAATGAAGACATGTTACTTCTTACTACTTCAGTGAATATTTGAGTAGAAAGATTATTATGCCAATATAAACACATGATGAAAGAAAGGAAAGTAAAAAAAAACTGCAGATAATGTGGCATAGATTTTTCAAGGGCTGTAAAATTGAAAAGTTGCCAATGTGTACAGGAAAACCCAAAAGGAAGCTGGGTGAGGAGAGATGGATAAATGAATGGGTGACTGAACAAGTAATGATTAATAAGGGTCTCTGCAAGTAGGAAACCTTATTCTGTGAGAGATGACCAGGAGTCAAGGAGGCATGTCCTGATGGAAATGATGGAATACCAAAAAAAGGAAAACAAGTTCTGAGAATGCCACTATGAGAACGTTTGAGCTGCAGTGTTGGTGCTACTGATCAAATTGGCCCCTTTGAGACCTCAATCTCCTGCTTTGTTAGTAGGAAACTCCTTGTCTAAGACTAGATACAGTTCTGTCTCTTCATCATGAGCCTTTCAGAGGCACAATTCTACTGAATATACGTCATGCATTTTATAGGACAGTCAATTTTTATGATCAGGTCAGGTATGTGTTTGGTTTGGAAAATATGGTGGTCAAAGAAAGACTATGAAGGTCTGGAGAGATGACTCAGCGGTTAAGAGCACTGACTGTTCTTCCAGAGGACCTGCATCCACATGGTAGCTCACAACTGTCTGTAATTCCAAGATCTGATACCCTTACACAGTTATACATGCAGGCAAAACACCAATTCACATAAAGTAAATAAATAAATAAAATATTTTAAAAAGGAGTTAAAAAAGACTATGAAGACTTGGATTGAAACAGAAATATTAGCAGGTGGAATTATTGTACTTCGAGCAGAATAGTCAGTAATGCAGTATATTTATGGCTTTGAACAGCTCTTCTAGAAATAGTCTTGGGGAAGACTAAACTCTCATGCTTCCCAAAGTGCTGTGCCAGGGACTCAGTTTGATGCCAGTCTCTCTGGGTACAAAGTAGAAAATCAGAGATGGAAGAGAGTGACTGGACAGGTAGTGAGCATTTTCATGCTGTTTCTTTCCTTTGGATTTCACCTCATTCATCCGTGATGACTCCTGCTTATTGTTTATCATAATTCATGGGCAATCAGAAGAGTGAAGCTGCTTAAAGTCTAAGGACTTGATGCAAAGGATACAGCAATTTCTTTGAAGACTTGTATGAATGTTATGCACTCATAAATTTAATATATGTATATATTTAATTGTTGGGAGCCAAAGTCAACTTAGCCATATTTTATAAGTTAGCTCCTCTGCAGCTAGCCAGCAGTCTTTACTCTAGATAGCCAAATACCAGAGACTACACACCCTTATTGTTAAACCATGACTTCAGGCTTTCTCTTCGACCTTCCCAGATGAGCAAGGTGACCTTCCCCAGACCCTCAACTGATAACAGATAGATTTCCATATCAATTCTACCCTGTCTGTTACTTCCCCTCACATTCTTTTGAACATCCCACCCCTTTCTTCCCAGCTACCTGCACGGCAGAGATTCTGTATAAATATTGGCTGTAATAATAAAGGTTGGGAGGACTTAACAGAGAGATTTGTCTTGTCCTTCCATTCCTTTGTGTTCCTGCCTTCCATTTGCTTCCTTTTCAGGTCTAGGTCCATGCTGAAGACCCTGCTGGCTGGGGCATTTAATGTAAAAATAATTTTATAATCCCAAATTATTAATCATAGTTACTTCAGGAAGACTTGCTGAATATGATGATGTGGTTTCTTTCAAGGTAACTCTTATCCCCGTTACTGCCACTTTACCATATAATCATAATCTGAGATACACACCATGACAAGTTCAAAGGTAAATTAACCCATGAATTTTGTCTTAACATTTTAAGCATGTATTTTCTTGCCAACAGCTCTGTCTTTCTTTAACTACAAGCTACTGAGGACAGTGAATCCCCCAAGCAAGGGATCATTAAGCAATGGGTCACCCTGTGATGATGGGTGGAGGCTGGCCACTACAACTTCCTTGGTCAGACACATAATTAGAAACAAGGCAAAAAAAAAAAAAAAAAAAAAGAAACATGCCTTTATTCTTAGTTCTTGGGAAGAAGAGGTAGGTGGACCTCTGAGTTCAAGGCCAACCTGGTCTACAAAATGAGTTTGAGGATAGCAAAGGCTCCACAGAGAGACCTTGTCTCAAATAAATAAATAAAATTGTGTTCTAATTATTATCTTTACTCCAAGGTATCAGTGATAGACAAAAAGTGAGAAAAAAGTACATATAGTCATGTTTAAAAATAGGATATGCGAGGAAGAGCAGAGCAGAGTGAGACACCAGTGAAGATGCAGAGGAAAGAAGACAACCATGCTGCTCTGAGAAAAGGTCCTGAATAGATTCCCCATCTCATTTGTTCATTCTGAATTTGGTCGTGGCTCTGTGACTTGATGTACAAAATCCCGAGGAAGCATACATCATTCTTCAAAGACTACCTGTGCAGGGGATGCCACAGTTAGAGAAGAGAAAACACTACCTCACTGGATCGACTTGAAGTTACTGCCTGCTATCAAATCTGGATGCTGTCAGAAAAACCTTCTTCTAGATCCATTGGGTGTGTCCACTACTGAATACCATGCAGAAATCCATGCTCTGTGCTCCTGCTGATTACAAAGGGCCAGGAAGTTTCTGCAGCATGACTACAGATTCACAGTTGAGAAATAGAGGCATAGACATAGAAGACATCTGTGATGCCCCCCACCCCTGCCCATCAAAAAAGGGCTCTGGCATCTAGTGTGAGAGACATTTCTGCAATGGGATCCTGTGCAAAATTTTGTCTGGAGAATAGAGAAACCAGCCCCAAGGCAGATGCTGGCACTAGGACTTAGAGACCTCAGAGGAGCAGCTGCTGCAGAAGGGGATGCTTCCATCTGAGGAGGGCACAAATCCACACTGTCAGTTCACACCTGAACCAGGGTTCAAGGCTGGGAAACTAAGCTTAAACTTGGGAGAAAATGCCTAAGCCCAAGGAGGCAGGAAGGTGATTCTCATAGACAAAGCAAGACAGTGAAGGTAAGCTTGTGGAACTCCAGTGGCAAGAACACAAGTGGGTACATTTGTTGGAAGGATAATGGTTTGCTTTTTCCCTTTTAATAAACTTTCTTGCTTAACCAAAAAAAAAAAAAAAAAAAAAAAAAAAAAAATAGGATGGCATTTGCCATTCAGAAACTAAGCAGAAAGGAAAATAGTGATTAGGACCGAAACAGCAGGCCAACCGAGTCCAATAGTCAGACACAGGCAGTCAAGAAACCCTGCCCTGCTTGAAACAGAACCTGGAGGAGTGCAGACACAGCAAGGGATGAAAGCCGGGTTCACTGCCTAAGGCCAGGGTCTGGGGAGGCATCATTCCCTCTCTACATCTTTGGAAGTCGGGGAGGGGTCATGAAGAAATTAAACTGGCCATTGCCTAAGTCACATAGGGCAGAGAAAATGAAAAGGCAGATAAAAGCAGATAGACTCTTGGTCAGGATCTAAATCAAGCTACATATAGCAATAATGTAGCTATTATCGTAGGCTATCTCCTCTAAACTGTAAACTATAGAATCTAATTGCAGTTTGAAAGTCATGCAGGGCTTGGTTGAAAACTAAAAGTTGAAGCATTTTTAGACTGGGAATAGTGAGGAAAAAGTGTAAGAGGAACTCCCACAGAGGACAAGCCTGAAACCAAAAAATTGAAAAAAAATTAAAAATAGTCAACAAAATCAACAATGAAGAGATTAATTAATCTGAAAACAACTTAAAATAAGTATGTCTAAGACACTCAAAAAACTGTCATGGCTCTCATCAATAATCTGAGAACTCAAGAGGTTGAGGCAGGAAGATTACTGTAAGTGTGAGGCCAGCCTGGGCTACATAGAATGAGATCCTGTTTCAAAAATATAAGTTGATTAATTATTAAAGAAGCTACACCATTTGCAAGTGCAATAGTGGCCTGACTGTTATGAACCCTATTAGCCACATTCTCAGTTGACAGGGAAATTCATATCAAATACTGGAAGCCTGCTCAAAAGCAGTGACTATCTCACCAACCCCGTGGTCCCATAGCTGCTTATAAAATAATCACTCAGAGGCTTAATATTACTTATAAACTGTTTGGTCTATGACTCAGGCTAGTAATAGCTAGCTCTTGCACCTTAACTTAACCCATATCAATTAATCTATGCATCACCACCTGTCTTGTGGCTTTACCTGTTTTTTTACATCTTGCTCATCTGGCTGCTCTCATCATCTCCCCTGATGCTGCCTTTATATATGTTTATACACAGCACTATATCTTCACACATATCCCACAACACCTATGTCTTTGTTTCTTTTTCTTTTCTTACTGCTCTAGCTGGGTACAGTGACATGAATGAGAATGTTCCCCACAGACTCATGCATTTGAACACTTAGTTTCAGTTGATTCTCTTTGGGGAGGTTTAGGTGGTGAAGCTTTGCTAAAGGAAATAGACCACTTTGGGCCCAAAGAAAAGTACTGCTACACATAGGACTTAGAGAAGAGGCTTTTTTTCATAATTACAGATGATAGTATATTATAAATAGAAAAAAACCTGAAGCATGTAAAAGTTTGAATTGACCGGTAAAATGGCTGACTCTGTGGGTAAAGATGCTTGCTGCCAAGCTTAACAAACTAAGTTCAAGATTCAGGACACACTTGGTGGAAGGGAAGAATCAACTCTCCCAAGTCGTCCTCTGACGTGACACATGGACCATGACAAACATACCCCTACATGTGCACACAATAAAGACAAGAAGAACTAATGCTAGATCTAAATCTTAGTAGATAAACTTTCAGTAGATTTACAGAAATGAAGCCTTTGCTATCAACCATTAGCTGTCTATTAGAAGCAGTAGAACATGTCTATAGTTCCAGCACTTGAGAGACCAAAGCAGAGAACTGCCAAAGTTCAAGGTCTGTCCAGGCTACATCTTGTTTACCAGACTAACCAAAGATAGATAACAAAACCCTGCCTCAAAAAAATACAGACAAAAATTGTATCGTATTTAAGTTTAAAATAGGTACAAAAATTGCTGGAAAATTTTTAATTCAGAAGAAATATGAAGGAAGAAATAATAAAAGAAGATATAAGTAATTAAAATTAATTTATAATGTAAATGCTTCCAACTAAAATATATGAGACAGCTTTGAGAAGTATCAGTTTAGTTAGAAGGAACTTTGTTAACCATATTTCCACTTACTGGTCAGTTGTGGCCAGGATGAGCTATAAGAAACCATAAGCAGTGATTGGGACATAAAGGCAAAGCAGGAGCTACTCTTGCTGTGGAGTTCAGTATAGTAGAGAGCTAGGCTCTGCTGCACCAAATTCAGTAATAACTGCATCTCTGTGTCTTCCCTCTATGATGAAGGATGCTGGCTTGCCCTCAGAATAATGTATGCCATTACCAGAGTTGGTCTAATGACAACTGACATAGGCCTTTGTGGGGTCTTGATTATTTCACTATTCCTGTTATCCTTCATTCATCTACTTCCTTTGTTAGTCTCAGTGATTTTATATCTGTTACCAGCATAGCTCACAGCTTACATAAAACACATGACTATCACACTTGTGTAAATTCTAGACCCTCTAAGAAGCACTTTAATTTCTATCTTTCAAAATGGTGCTGTTTCTGATCAATGCCCAGTGGACATCATGCAAAACAGACATTTCATGGCAATCGACAGGCTGGCCCACAAGTTAATTTGGAAGATGAAGAGGCCAAGAATAAGCTAAGAAATAAAAAAAAAAAAAAAATGAAGTGAGAAAGGAGAGGACGAGAGGACTTGTTTTGACAGATATCAAGACTTGCTCAGTTATTTAGTCAAAGAGGGGATGGGTGCCAGTAGATTTTAAAGCATGAAGACTAATAGAAAATAATAGTTTATAAGGACACCCAAATAGATGCAGAAATATGATATGTAAAGGAAGGGACACTATAAATCAACAGGGAAATTGATGGACTAGTCAGTAAACAGGGCAGGGGTAACTGAATCGCTACTAGAAAAAAATGTATATGCCTACACCTTATCATCCACACAAAAATGCAGTCCTGAAAACCCAAATTCTAAGTAACAAAATCATTGAAGATAGAGAAAAATTTATATACAAAACACCAAAATTGCAACTATAAATAAAAATCTGACATGCTCGACTAGATTATGAGAAAGAATAAAACTCTTGGATGATGAAAAGACAACAAAACAGAAATTAAAATACAAATGACATTTTGAGAGAACGCTTTTGGTTATATACGATCTACAAAGGCTTGGTATCTGGAAGATGTAAAGAATATCAGCAAAAACTGAGAAATAATCTACTAGCAAACAAGAAAAGAAGAGAAAGAAAATAGAAAAAAATTAAAAAGGCATTTCACAGAGAAAAAAATAGGTATGGATGCTATTTTAACAAATAATAATAAAAATAAGATTATTAGCATTAATTAATACCTATTAGATTAATGAAGACTAAAACTTAATGAGGATTTGCGGGTACAAAAGAGAAGACTCATTGTTGATGTGCTGGCTAGTTTTATGTCAAGTTGACACAAAGTAAAGTCATCTGAGAGGAGGGAACCTCAATTGCTAACATATCTCCATAAGATCCAGCTGTATGGGGGCTGGAGAGATGGCTCAGCGGTTGGGAGCACCGTCTGCTCTTCCAGAGGACCCGGGTTCGATTCCCAGCACCCACATGGCAGCTAGCAGCTGTCTGTGGTTCCAGTTCCAGGCAAACACTAAGGCAAATAAATAAATAAAGTTTAAAAAAAAAAAAAAAAAAAAAAGATCCAGCTGTAGACGAGCCTGTAGTACAATTTCTTAATCACTGATTGATGGAGGGGGGTGCAAATCACTGTGGGTGGTGCCATTTCTAGGTCACCTTGGGTTCTAGAAAGCAAGCTGAGGAAGCCATGAGGAGCAAGCCAATAAGCATCACTTCTCCATGGCTTCTGCGGCAGCTCCTGCCTCCAGGTTCCTCCCTTTCATTAGTTCTTGTCCTGATGTTCTTTAGTGATGAATAGTGGTATGGAAGTGTAAGTCAAGTGAACCCCAAATTGCTTATGGTGTTTCATCATCATAGTAGCAGCTAACAGGCTGGCGACCAGCTTTGCCTCATCCAGTGCAAATTGGTGATAACTAGTGCCTTAAAAATCTCAGCTCCACCCATGACTGATTTCTCCTCAGAGGACAAGACAGTGGACAATGAACTGGCAGAAAAGGGAAACCCAGAAAAGAGGAACTGAACGGCTCCTAAGGCTGAGGCACACCCAACTTCTTTTGTCTAGCCTCTGCCTCAGGCAGCTACCCCTCCTCCACAATACCCTTTCAGAACTTCCTTTCTCAGTGTCTGACCTAGCTCAGCCTGAGCCTGCCTCTTCACAGGAAAGTCCTTCCCTGGTGGCTTCCTGGCGTTAAGAGGCAACCAAGCTTTCTTCCTATGTTGGACCCGACTGTGCCCGTGCTGGCCAGCCAGTTAGGGTACTAGCAGTTGGGAGTGAGGATGCTACTATATTAACTAAACCTGTAACGTTCTATTTTCGAAACTGGAAGTTTCCCCAGGGAAATTCTAAGGGCTACTGTTCAACTGAGGTCAGAAATTGTTAAAAGCCCAACCCTTTTCCCACTAATTTGCTGTCAGACCAAGACAAGCAGGCACAATAGTCCCATTTTTGTTATTCCAATAAAAGTCAGGCAAGTTCTATCTCTTACAAGGTCTAAGGGCCATAAATAATCAGATGGAGAAGACGGGATTGCCATGGTCTGGCCTTCCACATCCCAGTGTCATTTCTCTGTCATATTATTTAGTGATATTAGACATTAAGGACTGCCCTTTTGAAATTCCCCTGACATCGCAAGATAGAGGACATTTTGCCTTCATGGTGTGGGAACCTAATATGCATAAGCCAGCTAACAGGTACCAATGGACAGTTTTATTCATCAGGCCCATTCTGACTTACATAAAGTGACTTCCAAATTTAACCAAACATTTCACATGGGACTGAAGGCACAGATGTTAGCTCAGAGAACATATGGGAGAGAGAGAGAGATATACTTATTCTTCCATTACTTTTACAGACTTTTTTTTTTAAACTTTATTTATTTATTATTTATTTATTTGCCTTGGTGTTTGCCTGGAACTGGAACTACAGACAGTTGTTAGCTGCCATGTGGGTGCTGGGAATCGAACCCGGGTCCTCTGGAAGAGCAGACGGTGCTCTCAACCGCTGAGCCATCTCTCTAGCCCCTCTTCCATTACTTTTAAGGAATATTTAAGCATTATGGGCTGACTCTGTTTCCTTCCAGGAAATGGTTGCTGGATTTACTGGTACAAATGACAATCATTTGCCAAAAAGAGAGACTTTTCCTGAACTCTCATCTCTTCCTGTTGAGATGCCCACTCATTCAGTTCCCTCCTCAAATCCTATTCTACATGCAAGCCTAGCTTTCTCAGATGCCAATCAAACAGATTATGGCATTCTCACTGGAACTGGAACTACAGACAGTTGTGAGCTGCCATGTGGGTGCTGGGAATTGAACCCGGGTCCTCTGGAAGAGCAGTCAGTGCTCTTAACCGCTGAGCCATCTCTCCAGCCCCCTTGTTAGCCCTTCTTAAAGTCTTAGTAAAATGATCCTGTTAATATTTTTTCAGAGAGTCAATATACAGTCCAAATTGTTCAAATATTGGCCTTTCCTAGAATAAAGGATACCATTAAGCCTGTAGCCAATACCATGCTTCTAATACAAGATGTATTAAACCAAAGAACAGAGCCATGGTACTTATCTCATATTGGATCCCATTTCAAATTAAAGGATATTAGCTAAGGGAAATTAAATAACTGATACCATTATTCTGACAGCTATGGTTGATTTACTAGAACATTGCACCAACAGTTTCCTTTATCTTCTCAATTTTACATAAATTACTCACAGAGTTGTCAATTTCTCATTGCAAACACTTATCCAGAACCTGTGCCACTTGCACACCACTGCCCCACTAGGGCCCTTACAAAGGGCAGGAGTCAACACACACGGCTTGATACCTAATGCTATATAGCAGATGAATGTGACACATTATGCTCCATTTGGTAATTTTAGGTATGTGCATGTAATAATTGACACTTGTTCTAGGTTCATATTTGCACTAGCATTTCCTGAAGAAGAAAAAAAGCTATCAATGTTATAAAGGCAATTAAATCAGCCATGCTAGTCATTGGATTACCCGGGGCCATTAAAACTGACAATGGTCCTTCTTATGTGTCACAACAGCTTAATAAGTTCTTAGGCTACTGGAAGATATATCACACAATAAGCATCCTTTACAATCCACAGGGACAAACCATAATGGAAAGAGCTAATAGAACTCTTAAGGAGCTTTTGGCAAAGATATTATTACCAGAGGTTAAGAAAGATCCTAACCTGTCTCTATTCACATTAATTTTCTCAGCTTTGATGAAGCTGTATTGAGTCCAGTATATAAAACTTGTCAGGTGGAGAGATCTCATTTCTCTCCCATGGCAGTCACCTGCCCTCCTGCTAACTAGAGGGTGAGGGTATGCTTTTTCTCCAGGGTGCCACAACATTGATATGGGTACCCTCCAGAAATGTTCATCCAGCAATGGATCAAGAAAATCTGGTGATAGAAAAAAACCTCAGATGGTAATGTATTTTCTCCTTACTGTACTCATTAATTACCACTGCTATTACTACTACTACTACTACTACTACTACTACTGGCAGTAGAAGGACCAACAGCTAGAGCGGTTTTACTGACTCAAGCTGCTGCTACAGCTGAGACTTGAATCAAATAATAGCTCAACCTTCAGAGGTATTATATGCCCAGGAGTCATTAATCAACATCTCCATCAGGCCATACATATATTACAGCAAACTGATCTTATGGCTGAACAATTAGCATTAGTGAGATACATTTCATTATTAGCCTGCAATCCCAGATACCAAGTATTTGTCTCACCTCCCTATAGGGTCTCCAATATTTTATTGTAGAGAAACCTACTGGCACAATATATAAAAGGGACCTGGTCAGATAAGTTCATTAATTGTTCCATCTTGCTTCAGGAACAAATCCATTGATTAAATGTAACCAAGATGCCAGCTATGACCCTAGAAAGTGGTTTCTTGGCTGATGTATGGAACAATTTTAAAATGCTATTTTGACTCCTTCTGGATCCTTACATATGCATTGCTGGGCAGAGTGATGCTTTTAATTCTTCATTTGTTTAAGTGTCCCCCTACAGCATATTTGCCAGCAAAGATCAGCCACCAAGGAGACCCTTCAGGTTTTAATGGCTCTTAGACACCCAGAGCAAAGCCCTCCTAGAAAGGTAATGCATTCATGATTTACTGAGATTCAAAAGGTTATTTCCTATGCCCACCACCCAGACTTCTCTTCAGGAATTGTTCTACTAGAGGGCTGTTGTTCAGAGACAGGTAAGGGCTTGTTTGACAAAACAAACCTAAGTCAGGCACAGTCTAAAATGCTTAGAACTGGGGACAATAATGTCAACACAAAGCACCCTGCCTGGCTCCCAGTGAGCATGTCCCATAAGCAAAAAAGAAAAGAGTGGATATGTAGTGACTTCTATAGAACCTGAGACCAGCCTGACCTCAGCCAATGAAAATTGGTGATAACTAGTGCCTTAAAACATGTGCTCCTAAGCACTTCTGAGCCTGGGGCCATGATGAGGGAAGATTCTGAATACTATATTCCTTGACAGCAAGAGACCACTGCCTGCAGGTGCAGATACCAGCAAATCAAATCCCTTTCCCCTGGCTGCGGGGAGGGCCTGGGAAAAAAGTATTTAAGTTCTTTCCCTCCATAATAAAAGTGAACTTGCTTGTTTCAACTTGTTCTCAGAGGCTGTGTCATTGTTTCAATGCCATCTCTGCCCCCTTTTCCTCAATGGGAACTAGCAGGACACTCAGCATAGAGGCAAGCCCAACTCCTGATTCCTAACTAAGCCTTACCTAAACCTATCACTGCAATAGAAATCCTAACTAAGACAGTTGGTAGACATGCACTGGGAGAACCATTATTATGGACAACTATCTCTGGGAGCTAAAAGTATTTGTGCTTTTTCAAAGATTATTATGTCCTAGAGAAACTCTTGTAAGGTTGTCATTGCAAACTTGAAATGGTCATAATGAAAACCAAATGTTTGTCAAATGTAGTTGGAAGTTTCCCTCCCCCTAGTTCCTGAATACCCAGCAGCTGCTTCCCAAGTAATTGACTCAGAGGCTTAATATTATAGTAAATGCTAGGCCCGTAGTACAAGCATATTACTGACTAGCTGTTACACTTAAATTAACCCATAATTCTTGTCTATGTTTAGCCATGTGGTTTGATACATCTTCTCAGTAAGGCATTCTCATCCTCTGAGTCAGGCTAGAGACTGTGTCTCTGTCTTTCCTCTTCCCAGAATTCTCCTAGTTTGGTCATTCTGCTTATGCTAACTGCCTGGCTACTGACTAATCAGTGTTTTATTAAACCAATATGAACAACAAATCTTTACAGTGAAAAAAGCATTATCCCATAACAGTCAAAAAAAGAAGGGATAAATAAATTAAGGGCTATTGATTTAAAAGAAAAATGTATAATTAAATGAATAAATTGTACCTATAAGTAGAATAAGAATAAACTATAAAACCAGAATATTTAAAATTTAAAATGGGAGTTTCAGGATATGCATTATCTTTTAATAGAATTATAAAATTAATTACATATAATGATAGTTACTGTTTATAGAGACATATATATCCCTTTAAAATATATTTAAAAAATAACTTAAAGGCTAAACACAAATTTTATGGTGGTGTTTACTTCTTAGGAACCTAGAGCAGGGACCACAAAATTTTCAAGTATAGATGTAACATCTGGGATAAAGGTCCAAGTCTAGATTGATGCAGCTCTCAGACCTTATCAGAGGAATTTCTTTGTGTGGTAGCTGGTGACTAGTGCAGAAAGTCACATCTGGTCAATATGCAGAGAGAAAACATCAGTGGAGTGCTCAGCCACAAAGGGGGATTCTATGTCATTGCCTCCATGCCCAGGACCACTGCAGAAGAAGAGGTGGGAAGAGTATAAAAGCCAGAGACTAAGAAGGACAGAGCAGTCAGTGTCTTCAGGACACAATGGACCACTGAACTGATGAACAAATGCAGCTGTGGCTGCCTCCTTAATATCCAGCCAATTAACATTCTAGTGTGGAGGGGAAGTGGTTCACCTGTCCTCATGCCTAGATGAGGAGCTATTGACTTCTGGGGAAGAGAGTTCTCTTTAAGGATATGGCCTCTGGTAGGTTGGCCAGTGCTGGTTCCACACCCAGGAATGTAGATGGTACAGATTGGGCTTGATGAGTTATTTTTTTAAAAAAGAAAACATCAATGTTTAAGTGGCCAGGGGTAGAGGTGGGAGAAGGTCTTGGAGGAGTTAAGGGAAGAATGGAAATGAATATGATCAAAATATTTGAAATTCTTACAGAGTGAAATTTAAGAAGATACAAGCCTATTACAGCGAAACACTCACATTTATGAGTTGACTTTTCTTTTCCTATTTTGTTAAGTAGCTTAGACTGGCTTAAAAAAAAACCTATAGTTGGGATTATAAGGCATAAGTCATCACAACTGTAATCAATAGGTTTTCCAACTAAGATAGATAGATAGATAGATAGATGACAGATAGACAGATAGCTAGAATCTAGGAGTGATGACATGTGCCTGAAATCCTGTTACTGGAGAGTTAGATGATTTTGAGTCTGGGCTAGCTGGTCTGTCTAATGGAACTGTGTTTCAAGAAAAAAAGGGAGGAAGAGGAGGAATGGGTTGGAGGGATGAGAATGTTTGTGCCAACCTAACCCTCCCATTTGCCTGTTGAAACCCTAATTCCCAGTGTGAAGGTATTAGGATGGGAAATTTGGGAGGTGATTAGGACATCAGGGTGGAGACCCCAAGAACTGGATTAGAGCCATTATGAGAAGATCCTCAAAAGAAATTGTCTCTCCCTCTCAGCTACGGTAGGGTACATATGCCTCCTAACCAGGAAGAGAGACTTCCCCAGAGACCAACTCACTGGTACCTTGACCTTGGATTTCCAGCCTCTAGAACTGCGCCCAGTAAGTTTCTGTTTAAGCTACCCAGTCTATGTCATTTGTTTACTATTTAGACTAAAGAAAGGCTAGTGGGCACCTATTGCTTTCTCAGTCTCAACTGAAGAGACTTTGAAGTGCTTTATAGTGTAAGGCACATGGCAGGCTGAAGTCTAGTATTTCCACTTCGAGAGCTTCCTTTGCATAACAACCTTTCAGTCTACTCAGTGGGACATTTGTTTTGCCCAAGGAGAATTCTCCATACTCTCTAAGGCTGACCTAAGACTGGCTGTGCTTAGCATTGTTAGAAACCAGAATGACACTTTGTCATATAACTTCAGGCTGTCAGGCCAGCTTGTCCTTACTGGAGTCTGGACAACCCGACTTCTGCTCCAGTTTATCTCACAAATAGTCTCAGTTACTTCATTGTTGCTCTGATAAAATACTCTGACAAAAGCAACCTAAGGGGGGAAGTTTTATTTTGACTCACAGCTTCAAGAGGATATAGTCCATCATCTCAGGAAAGGCTCGGCAGCAGGAGCAAGGAAACTGGTTTATTACATCGAAATTAGGAAACAGCCAACAAGAAGAGGGGTTAGCCTATAAAGCCCACCCCAGTGACCAATTTCTTCCAGCCAGCCTCTACCTCCTGAAAGTACCAAATCTTCCTAAACAGCACCACCAGCTGAAAACCAAGTGTTCAAACATGCAAACCTACGGGGAACATTCTACATTTTAAACTACAATATAAGCATGAATTCCTTCCCTCTCTGACCATCTCAACTCTGGACAGTCTAGAACTGAGAATTTTTTTTATTTTTTTTTTTTTATTTTATGTGAATTGGTGTTTTGCCTGCATGTATAACTGTGTAAGGGTGTCAGATCTCGGAATTACAGACAGTTGTTAGCTGTCACGTGGATGCTGGGAATTGGACTCAGGTTCTCAGTGCTCTTAACCGCTGAGCCATCTCTCCAGCCCCAAGAAATGATTTTTGCCTTTACCATCTCCACTAGAAGGTAACTGATCTGATAAGCTTTCTTCTCCATCTCTTTTTTTCCCCATTTGAAAACTTAATTACTGAGGGTGCAGCATATGCCCCATGGTATACACGTGAAGGTCAAAGGATAACTTTTCTTCATCTATCATTATGTGGGCTCCAGGGATGGAACTCAGGCTGTCAGGTTTGCACAGAAAGTGGTTTACACTCTAGGCTCTCTGTCTCTCTAGGCTCGCATCTTACTTTTTCCACTCGATTCTCCGGTGTTTATTCTGAGATTATTGCTCATCCTGTGTGTCTATTTCTCCTGGTCTCTGGTCTATTGCAATATTCCCTTTTCTGCTGTCTCCTTCACATGCATTTCTGCCCACTTGTCCTCTCTATGGTTTGCCGTATGCATGTGTATGAGGACCAGCAAGAGTCTCCCATCCTGTAGGCCAGCAGGGACTATAGAGAATGCTGAGCCAATGCTGAATGGATGCAGGTACAAACACAGACTGCAAAATCGCCTTAGCAGTACAGGATCTGAAATTCCAGATGATGGAAACTATTCCAATTACATAAAGCTTTAGTGGAATCTTATTTTAGACTTGTTTTGTTGTTTGAGACAGTGTCTTTCCAGATTGGGTTTAAATTTACTATGTAGCCTAAGGAAGCCTTGAACTTGCAATCCCCGGTTCCTACTTCCAGAGAGAGAGCATGGATTCCAACTGGGCACCGTTAACACACCTGGCTTATTTCAGTCACTCTGAGGCTTCTAGTCCTTTCTATAGCATTCTCCTGTGTATGTCCTTCTCATCAGTTTGGGCCTATTGACTCATAGATTATTGGGAGTTGAGAGATGATGGTAGAAGAGTTTTCAGGGATCTATGATGATCCTAGGAATATTCTTCAGTGTTTTCCAGGCAACTCTTCAACTTCCAGTTCCTGGAGCCCAAAGTGTTTGCAATTCAAGAAGATTAGAACTTTCTCTGTGGGTGCCACCTCCTTATCCCAAAATCTGTGCTGTATTTTGGATTTGGCAGAGCCTAAGAGAATCAAATGACTCGAGGAAGCCCTGTGTTGGTGTTAGGCTAATTTTGATTAATTGTCAATTTAATTAACTATACTGAAGGAGGCCTCTCATCCAGCCCAAGTTAAATGGACTGGGGCTTAAGATGTCAGTGCTCTTGTACCGCATATGACTATGCTGGATGCGAATAGGAATTTTACACTTAGGAACAAGTACCATGGGTGAGTTATTTTGGTAAGACAGCTCTGACTTTGCATTTCACTTTCATCATTTCAGTGTTTTATGTGGCTTCATTGCCTGAGATGAAGGCAAGCTTTATCATGGGCATGTCATGGATGGAGAGAGGGTACTTGAGCATTTAATTGACTTTCACCTTGCAGAGCTGAGTCATTCAGGGCCACAGGTCTCCCTTTTTATTGCTTATTCTACAGGGCAGCAGTGCCTGTGGCCTTTGAGTTAAAAATCTCTAGGTGGCTCTGCTGATGAAGGCAGTCTGCTGGTGACCTTGAATGACTCCACACTCTTTCTGGGTGCCTGCTTTCTTTCGTTAACTCTAGATAGCAAGCCCATACTTCTGGTTATATCCTGATTTTATTTTCTTTTTAAAATTGGCAATGATGAATCATCAGTGAGTCAGACATAGGGATTCCACATTATGTAGAAGCATAGACTCTCTAGGCTAGAAAGTTGGAGGTGGTGGAGCTCGCCTGCTATACACCAGCACTCAGGAGACTGAAACAGGGTGCTGAGAATTTGAAGCTAATCTAACCTACATATGAGTTAGAGGTCAGTCTGGGCTATATAATGAAAGACTGTCTCAAAAGATCAAAAGAAGAAAACAGAGCCAAACAGACAAACAGATCTCTGAAAAAGTCAGCTGGCTTACTCTTACTTCAAAGTGGGATTCATGAAGGAATTAAAAGAGTGGAGATTTTAGAGCCTTCCCTGGACCTACAGAAATGGAAAACACCAAAATGAAGACACCAGTCTGTTTTAAGAGTCCCTTTGTGTGCTCCATGTAGATTTAGAAATCATGGGCTTATATGGGAAGAAGAGAGGAAGTTCACTGCAGCTGATGAGGGGGTCAGAGGTCATGGACTCAGAAATATAACTCCCTTCAGATGGAAAATGGGTGGATATTGCTGGTGGGAACCCCTGTACCTTGTTTTGATCAGGGAATCTTAGAGCCTGAGAAGAAAAGCTAGAAGAACTGGAAGCAGAATGAAGGTCAGCACCAACCAGCTGTGTGATCCTAAGCCAGCCATTTCTCCACATCTGGACCTCCATTTACTCCTTCTTAAAATGACGAGATAGACTTTCTTTTTGATACAGGGTCTCACCATGTAGCCTTGGCTTGCCTGGAACTCACTCTGCAAACTGGGCTGGCTTCAAACTCAGAGATCCTCCTGCCTCTGCTAGGATTAAAAGAAGGTGCCACCTCTTCTACCACAAGGTAGACATTGTCTCTGAGTTGTCTCTATGTCATTTTGGTGCAAACATGGTATTCTCAGAAAGGCTGTTTTGTTGATGTTGTTTGTTTTGTACCTCCCACTTCTTTTGTTTCATTCTTTAAAAAAAAAAAAAAATCATGTAGAACCTAGTACTTCTCCTGCTGAGTCTGTTTTCAGTTTTGGGCCACCTTGACAGCAAGGATGCTATGCCTATTCTCCAGGTCAGTGTAGTTATCCAGGAAACTCAAATCATCCCAAGATGATTCTGTTGGAAAAGAGGTCCAGGAGGGAAAAGAGCCTCTGAAAAACAGGCTGCAGGGAAGAGGGTAGAAGTCTGGAATGAAAATACATTTGGAAGAAAAGATAGTCAGTTCTGTTCTGGTCTGGAAAGAGTTAAGTGTCCCACCAGACTTGTCTGCTCTGGGTGAGTGTAATCCTATCTGCTACTTGCCATTTCCAAAGGTGACCAAAGGCGGCTCCAGCAACTGGCAAGGACTAAATGTTTTGCAGTTACAGTGCTCACCTTGCTCCTGGGTCATGGCAGGGAGAGCGTGAAGTGGTTAATGTTACTGGCATCAGCACTGGCTGGTCAGGCCCAAGCCTGGCCAATGGGAAGAGAAGGGCCTGCAGCAGCAACTCTATGGCCGGGAAGGACCAAATGCTCAGATCACTGGTAAGGGATCCGGCAGATCACAGTCTATGTAGGAGAGCTGATGGCAAGGAACCAAGCAAGGGGTTGTCTTTTATTTTACCTTTTAGTTTTTATAGAATCAGAAACAAAAAAGGACATATTATCCAGCAGTTCTCAATGAGAGATTCTCTCAAAGACAGGAGCTCAGAAAGCACATGGTTTCTGTTTGTTTTCTTTAGTGGTGACAGTTTAACAAGGCAGTTCTCCCTAAGAACAGACTGGGAACCAGGTGGGGTGGCACACGCCTTTAAATCTCAGCACTCAGAAGGTTGAGACAGGCAGATTTCTGTGAGTTCAAGGTCATCTTGGTCTACATAGTGAGTTCCAGAAAACCCAGGGCTGTTAGACAGAGAAATCCTGTTCTGAAGACAAACAAATGGAAAGGAACAGACTTATGCCCCTAGGCAGGGTGCTCAGCAATTGGGAGTGCTTGCTGCTCTTGTGGAGGGCTGGAGCTTGGTTCCCATCACCCATGTCAGACAGTTCAAACCATCTGTCACTCCAGCTCCGAGGGATCTGACATCCTCTTTTGGCCTCCATCAGCATCTTTGAGTCTATACACAAACACAAATAAATAATAAATCTTAAAAAACAAAGACCAGACTCGGCATATCCATTTGACTGAGCAGAGTACAGTAAGGAAGGGGGGCAGTATAGAAAGGGAGGCAAATGAGGGATCATTTGGGGTGGGCTTACTGGGGAATTGAAGCAGTAACCTAACCCTAACCCTAACCCTTAGGAGAAGAGAGTGGACAAGCATTCTAAGCAGAGGAGATCGAATTAGCAAAGACAAAGAAATGTGAAGGAATAAGTCCGCAGTATGTCTGAATGACAGAAAGCAGGAGATGCTGTCCCCAAAACAGAGAGATGCTCTCATGGCCAGGGAAAATTCTAGACCTTGCTGAAGAGTATGTGGGTGAAGCAGGGTAGTAAAGGAGACTGGTGTTAAATAGTCACATTCAGAGATTAGCACATATGGGCAGAACCGCAACAAATATTAGGAGATCTGCAAAGAAAATCTCAGGCAGAGGTAGCAGAGCCGTGTTTTAACCAGGCATTCACAGAACGGATCTGATGGCTTTCTGGAGGCAAGCTCTAGAGGAGGAAGCATTATTCTTTTGGTCTGAGTAATGTCCATGCATCATCACCCCTCAGCTTTCTCCACTTTCTCTTCCTGGGTTGGCTGAGGTAGGACCCCACCTAACAGCTTTTCGAAGTCATGTGTTAATGGTTTGGATGTGAAATGTCTTTCATGAGGTCATGGTTTTGAATACCTGGTCACCACCTGGTGGCACTCTTTTCAGAGGTTCTGGAACAAAGGGGAGTTAGAGGTCCTTATAAATCCTTAGGGATAATAGCTTTTAAAGCTTCTTTAGGAACTGTACATTATTTAGAGACTGACCGTCACGCTTGGGAGAAATATGTGTGCATATAAAATTATTCAGCCTTGCCCACATGTTGAAAAAATGTACAAAATAGAATATACAGACCTGGGACTGAGTATAAAGCAAACATCTGTATAGCTCTGGACATCCCCAATCCCCTTGCTGTATTCCATCTTGTCCACACCTCCCTTGCCCCCGCAAAAACAACTATCCAAATGAAAGAATTTTAACTTTTTTAGGAGCAAAGAGATGATTCGATGGGTAAAACCACAGGTCCTGCCATGCCTGTCAATATGAGTTTGATCTCCTACCGGAGAAAGAGAACTGACACCCACAAATTGCCCTTTGACCTCCACTCTTATGCATGCCTCCATGCAGAAACACACACACTAAGTAGATAAATGTCAAAAAAAAATTTTAAGTGACTATGAATGAAAAACAAATCTTGTATTTTCCCCTTCTGATTTTAGATATACCCTCCCTGCCTTCCCAGACCGGTTGTGCTAGCTGATTCAACATATAAAGTAGTTATCTTCTTTTACTTCTGTGTATGTGTAAGTATATGCCAAGTTCAGGTATTCTTGGAAGCCAGAAAAAGATGTTAGACTTCCTGGAGCTAGATTTATAGTTATGACCCACTCAACATGGGTTGTAAGAACTGAATTCAGCTACTAGCAGACCAGAGCACACTCCAACCCCAGCGCCATCTCTCCAGACCCTCCAAGTAAAAGTGTGATGGAACTGTAGAAGATAAGCTGTGGCCATTCATTAATGAATCACCTCCTTGGCTTTCTGTTGCTTATTTTTTATCTTAAGAAAAGCCTGTTCTTATGTAAAGAGGAACAAGTGCTCCTAGAACCATTTAAACGGCACATAGAGAGAAGAAAGGGGTAAATTGTCGAGTCTGGTAATCTGCAATTGACTTATGTGAGATCTGGGCATTTTTTTTTTTTTTTAAACTTTATTTATTTATTTATTTGCCTTGGTGTTTTGCCCGGAACTGGAACTACAGACAGTTGTTAGCTGCCATGTGGGTGCTGGGAATCGAACCCGGGTCCTCTGGAAGAGCAGACGGCGCTCCCAACCGCCGAGCTATCTCTCCAGCCCATAAACTTTATTTATTTATTTATTTATTTATTTATTTATTTATTTATTTATTTATTTATTTATTTATTTATTTGCCTTGGTGTTTGCCTGGAACTGGAAGTTGTTAGCTGCCATGTGGGTGCTGGGAATCGAACCCCGGTCCTCTGGAAGAGCAGACGGTGCTCTTAACTGCCGAGCCATCTCTCCAGCCCCAGATCTGGGCATCTTTAATCAGCTTAAAAATGTGGCAGTTCTTCCTCGAAAGCCACCGTGTTTAAATCTGTGGTTAGACTTGCAGGCCCCAGTACCCTCCGGTACTTATGGAAGAAACGAGTTGTATGAAGAAAAGGGTTGTTTAGATGTGTGAATATATGATGAGCAAGCACAAGGGTCCACATAGGGAAGTTGGCTGGACAGTGGAACAAAGTGTAGGGAAATCTTTGGAAAGGCCAGAGCATTGGCAAGAAGACAGTAGCCCCAGGCTTCTGCCGTTACTGGAGACAGGATGGGTCTACCCTCCCCAAGTTCATGATGAGGTTTACGAGGGCCAGTGTGTTTGTGCTGCACTTGATATTTCCACAAATTGCTCTGTAGTTGTTTTTATTAGTTTTATTCCAGCTGTTGCCCAGGGGATTTTCTAGCAGCCAGGTCCTCCAGGCCAGCTTGGAATCTCTCATTAATTGACTCCAATCATGAAAAGGAGACTTTGAGACTGCTTTGGTCTCTTTCCCATTGAGAGTCAGATAAATCCCAGGCAGGCACCATAAGAAAAGCAGTAAATGAGGTTCACACCTCCAGTTTCCTCCAGTGCAAAACTAGCCTGGCCAAGTGTTAAGTACAGGGGTGAGGTGTGAGCCCCCAGGAAGCAGGTCTGAGGAGGAAGCAGACCCTGAGAATGTCATTTCTCCCGGGTCCTGTGTAGGATGAGGCTTCTCAGCAGTGACACCATTTCAGTGACCCAAATAAATTCACAGGTATAGATGCCTCCCCATGTTTTCACTTCACACCAACTCTGAAGATGCGCCTAGCTTGAGAGAAGCTTGACCTGAAGTCTCAGTGTGATGTTTTTCCTAGGTAGCTGTTAGCTTCCCCCCACTTTACAGAGAGAATAGGAAAGCATCTTGACGTCTCCTAGAAGGCTGCTAGCGACAGGGTCTAACTGATGTGTCTTGCTGTTGTTGTAAAGAACATTTTGTTTTGTTTTTATTATTAAAAGGCCATAGCGAAGGCAACATTATCAGAACATGCCTGTCACTGACATTCCCCAGTAGTTGAGTTTTAAAACAGTGTGGGATCTACTGTTGTGAAATTAGCTCTCATCATCTTTTTTTGTACAAGATCATCACATGTTCTCTCTCTCCACCCCTCCCTCTTTCAACTTGGATCTAAATCCAAGCCTAAAAGTTTCTTTAAAAACAGAGCTCTAGCTGGGCAGTAGGTGGTACACACCTTTAATCCCAGAGGGAGGTAGATCTCTGAGTTTGAGGCCAGCCTAGTCTACAGAGTGAGTTCCAGACAGCCAGAGCTACACAGAGAAACCCTGTCTTGAAAAAAAGCAAAAACAAAACAATCAAAATAAAACAAACAAATAAACAAGCCAAACCAAACCAAACCAAATAAAAACACACAAAAACCATGAGTCTAGATCTTAAGGAATTAAGGTAAGAAAAATAAGGGCTCTGATGTCTTATTTGTTTAATAGGGAAATTGAGTCATTACAGGAAATAGGAAAACAGCACGTTCACAAGATTTGGAAAGAAATCTTAAAACATAACCCTGGTGTAGGGTGTGGTTGTGGGAGAAATAGAAGACGATCCGGGAACACAAATGAGAGTTTTGTTTGTATTGTGTGTGTGCCAGCACATGGAGGAATCCAGACGATGATGAGATGATGACGGATGTCTCCTCAGTTGTTCTCCACCTCAGTTCTTGAGGTAGGGTTTTCTTTTTTATCTCCCTGGCGCTCACAGTCTGGGCTGGGCTGGCTAGTCAGCAAGTCCCAAGGATCTCATGTCTTTGCTTCCCCAGCTCTTGGTATAAAGACCTGCACCACCTTGCTTGGCTTTTTACATGGGTTCTGAGGGCCTAAACTGAGGTCTTTGTGCTCAAATGGCAAGCACAGTACTAAATGAGCCATTGCCTGTTTATTTTTAATTTTTTAACAAATGTAATATTTTAATTAATTATTTGAGAATTTTATACACATGTACAATGTATTTTGATTATCTTCACCTCCCAACATTCCCCCCCATCTCCTCACAGATCCATCTCTACCTCCCTAGACTCTCCAACCTAATCATCTCTCTCAATGTTTTTAATAACCACTGAGTCTGTTTTGTGCTGCCCATATACTTAGGTGTGTAGGGTCATCTACCAGGATTGGTACCTAGCCAGAAACTGACTGTTCCTCCTTTAACAGCCATCAACTGTCAATAGTTAGAGTGTCAACTCCTGAGCCCTTCCTCTGTCCATGCTGGAATGTTGATTGAACCTCGTCAAGTTCATGAGTGAAACAGTCCCATTATGTACAGAAGACAGTTTTGCCCCCGTCTTTCAAGTCTTAGGCTCTTATAATCTTTCTGCCTCTTTTTCCACTGTCATGCTGGAGTCATGGGGGGATGTGATTGATATAGATGTCCTATTTTGTGACTGAGCACTCTACAGACTCTTACTCTCTACACTTGATCAGTTGTGGGTTTCCATGTTTAACCACTGTCCACTGCACAGAGAGCTTCTCTGATGAAGTCTGAAGGACACACCAATCTGTAGGTTTTGCCATGATGTCACAAATGCTATGGGTGTAGCCAACTGTTTCTAATTGAATTTAAGACTCACTCCACAGGAGGAAGAGCATGTTAAGTACTTTAAATCTGACTGAGAACCCATATTTGGAGAGCTCATAAGCCCAGAGTTAAAACTAATATTATTCCTTTTCTAATGAAAATAGCATCATATTTATGTCCTCTAAATTTTATATTTGTCTTTAATTTTTAAAATGCTTTAAAATTTTTCTTAGCATACAAAATATTAGATTAGGACTTTTTAAAAACTGATTTTAAAAACAGATTTACTCTTATTTTTATATACGTATATGTTGGCATTGAAATTATAGGCTATTGTGAGCCACCCAGTATAGATGCTGGGAACTTAACTGGTGTCCTCTAGAAGAACAAGAAGCTCTCTTTACCATTAAGCCATCCCTTCTACCCTTAATAAAATGGTTTTATATGTATATCTCATTGTAGTTCACTCATGCTCACTACCTACTCTTTCCACCTTCCCTTCTTGATCTTCTAGGAGCTGGAGAGATGACTCAAGTGGTTATCAGCACTGGCTGGTCTCTCAGAGAAGCCAGGTTTGATTCCTAACACCCTCGTGGTGGTTCACAGCCATTTGTATCCATACTGATTGGTGTGCTAGCCTGTATGTGTACTGTGACAGTGATCAGTCCTCCTGAGCTTGCGAGCTCATCCTTTGTCATTCCAGGAGCCACACATGTTCAGTCTACATGGCTTGGTGGGATCTCCACAGCCCTTTATGATGTACACTTCTCAGCTCTGTAGAGTTCGACTATCACCTCATCAAGAGCTGACTGGATGGGCTCAGACAAAAGAAAATGAAACTATACACAAAATTGTCATTCCAGATTCGAGTCATTCAAGAGTAGAGTCATTGCTGTGTTAAGCCTGGTCATATGGCTCACGGGCCATGCAACTATTTGTAGACGGGATGTGAATGAGTTTGGAGTTGCAGGTGAGTGAAGACAGAGAGCCGTGTAAGGAAGGCCTAATGGAACATTTTGGTGAGCATCCGGTTTCCCAGAATGCCAGTGGAGATGCCAACAACGAGATTATGCTTGAGCAAGGATTCTATCACAAATCATTCTAAAAGCCGTTCATACAAGGTTCCATGGCCTAGAAACTTGAGAGAGGCTGATTCAAAAGGAACGGATATTCAGCTGTTTGGAGGAAATCTTAAGGCAACAGTATTTAGGCCGCTTCGCGCACATGGACTCAAGTTTGCTGCAGTGGATGAAGCAGAGAGAACTGACAAACGTCCCGCTAGGCGAAGAAAAAGCATTGAGAACAGCGCAGGTGCAAAAAAAGTGTCTGAGATGGTTAGAGAGACAAGTATCACTGAATAGTAGACACTCTGGTACAACAAGAAGCAGGCCTTGAGGGCAAGATCCCACCCTTGGAGAGTTGCTAAATTTAACAGTGCAAATTCACTTGAAAGGAGAGTTCCTAAAAAGATAGAGGTTTAAGATAGCATACTGGAGTGGCTGCCCAGTGATTGATTCCCCAGGATAAATCTGAAAAGCATCCTGAGGACCAGCTGCTGTGGAGCCTGAGGGGTCAAGGTTACAGCTCAAACTGAGGACGGAGCTCGGTTTCATCCAGGTGCTGCTGATTTTATGGGAAATGCTGGATTCGAAAGGAGGGACTCCTGGACTAAGGTTCAGAAAAGCCACTGAAGCCCAGCACTGTGTATCTATCTGGATTGGATTCCCTACACTGAGACCCTCAGGGGTCAGTGCTTATAGCTGTGAAGATGAAGTCCAAATTACAGTGGAGACCCCTGGTCATTTGAGATGTCGGCAATATGGGGCATTTCAGGCCCAAAAGAGATGCTACAGAACTTGAGGGCTGGGCCACGGAATGGCTGTTAGAGGACCTTGGATGCCACCAAAAGCTCAGATGCTGAACATGGAGCTACATGATTTGTACTGCTTGGTTTTAGAGCTTACTTTGATATGCCACCATTTTTCTCTTAGGATGAGGATGTTTACTCTGAGGCATTGTGCTGGCTAGTTTTATGTCAACTTGATACAAGTTATAGTCATCTGAGAGAAGGGAGCAGCAATTGAAAAGATACCTGCATAAGATCAGACTGCAGCTAAGCCTGGAGGACATTTTCTTAATTAATAATTGATTTGGCAGAGGCCAGTCTATTGTAGGTGGTGCCACTCCTTGGCTGGTGGTCCTGAGTTCTATAAGAAGGCAGGCTGAGCAAGTCAAGAGGAGCAAGCCACTAAGCAGTACCCCTCCATGGCTCCAGCCCCGCATGAGTTCCTGCCCCGACTTCCTTCAGTGTTGGAGTACAATGTGAAACCCAAATATACCTCTCCTCCCTGACTTGCTTTTGGTTATAGTGTTTCATCACAGCAACCCTGACTAAACAGATACTGTATGCTGGAAATATTAACTTGTTTTTTGATTTTACAGGAGCTCACAATTAAGAGTCTGTCTTGAGGTCTGGAGAGATGGCTCAATGGTTAAGAGCACTGACTGTTCTTCCAGAGGACCTGAGTCCAATTCCCAGCAACCACATGGTGGTTCACAATCATCCCTGATGAGATCTGATGCCCTCTTCTGGCATGCAGGCCTACATGCAGACAGAATACTGTATACATAATAAATAAATAAACAAAAACAAAAAAACAAGAGTCTGTCTTGTGTCTCAGAATAGACTTTGGACTTTTGAGTGGTGTTCAAACTGTTAAGACTATGGGGACCTTTAGATAAGGTGGAAATGCAATATACATTATAAGGTGAACATGAGACCTTACAGGTCGTGGGTGGGATGTTATGATTTAAAGTGATGTGTTTGAGTGTTGAGCTGATAAAGGGTGAACTCGTTTTATTTTGAGACAAGGTCTCATTATATAGCCCAGGAACTCGTTGTATAGACCAGGCTGGTTTCAGATTCACAGAGATCCACCTGCCTCTGCTTCCTGAGTACTAGGATTAAAATTGGTTTAAGGGTGAAGCTGTCAAGTTAATTTATATTGTCAGCTTGATGGGATTGGAACATACCTAGAGCATTACTGAGGCACAGACGTGGGTTTCTCTGTGGAGACATTTTCAGAGAGGATTAACCCAGGAGGGAACGCCCACCCCTAAATATCTGGCATCATCCCATGGGCAGGAGGCTCAGGCTGAATAAGAAGAAAAAAAAAAGAGGGGAAAGTCAGATAAGCATAGCCTAGCGATTTTCAATCTTCTAATGCTGAGACCCTTTAATACAGTTCCTCATGCTGTGCTGACCCCCAACCATAAAATTATTTTCATTTCTACTTCAAACTGTAATTTTGCTACTGTTATAAATCATAATGTGAATATTTGATATGCAGGATATCTGATATGCAACCACTAAAGGGGTTACGACCCACAGATTGAGAATCATTTACCCAGTACATGTTAAACACCTGGCTTTAGGCATAGCCCTAATAAACTCCATCAGCTTCCATTTCTCCCTGCTTCCTGATTTACACTGGTGTGAGCAATCAATCTCATGCACACTCTCAAACTATAAGTAAAAGAATTACTTCCTCCAAAAATAATGAGTGAGCATCAAGAATCTGGGTATGGCTTAGTGGGATCTTCTGGCCAACAGTCTGACAAAGCTTCAGTCTAGGTGTAGTCTGAAGGTATGTTTAGCTGAAGGCACAAACTGGGGGAATGTGTACTTCGGATTTCACTCATGTGGCCATTGGCAAGCCTCAAATCTGCTTCTAAATTCACTCCTGTGAGCCTCCTCACATGGGCCATGCTGCTCATGGCCCATCCCTTCCAGAGTAGAAGGTCCAGCTAAGAACACCACACAGAAGCCCAAGTACAGTCATGACTTTGGAAGTGAACATTCCTCTTTTCTGTCACATTCCATTGTTTAGAAGGGAGTCATTAAATCTCCCTTGGTGATTAACTCATATGCCTTTCCCCAGAACTTTACTGCTATTGGCACAAACATCTCTTGTCTTGGTAGCTCCCCTCAGGGCTGAGCAAACTAGCTTAATTGGTTATCCTCAATATCCAGTGTATTCTCAAAGGGAGGATGTAAGTGTATGCACAAGGATGTAAGAGATGGGGTCCCTGGAGGTCACTTGTCAAAATCACTTCTCGATATTCAGTTCTCTTCATTCTTTTTTTTTTTCTTGTCTGTCTGTTTTTATGTTTGAGATGGGTTTTCTGTATGTAGCCATAGATGTTCTGGAACTAGCTATGTAGACCAGGCTGGCCTGGAACTCACAGAGATCTGCCTACCTCTGCCTCCTGCATGTTGGGATTAAGGGCTGCAGCACCATGCCCAACGTTGTTTGTTTCTCTTTATTATTAAAAAACAAGATCTTAGGCTGCTTGTGGGGTGCCTTTCAGAACAGATGCCTCATTTTTATTTTAATCCACATGTGCACATATTTGTGTATGTACCTGCCTGTGCATTAGTTGAGTCTGGGCACATATGAGCCACCTCTTAAGCCTGCTGTTTCATTTTTAAATATGATAAATCATGTTGAAATGAACTGAATAATATACATAAGCCACTTTATGTTGTAGTATGTTTTTCCCGGCCTGTATGGGTCCGGAGATTTATGACCTGGCACACGTGTGGAGCCAGTTTGGAACCTGGTTCGCGCGCCCGCAGCTTTTGCCCCCCAAAAGAAATGAATCACACGCTTATATACTTTACACTGCTTGGCCCATATCTTAAGCACATTACTAGCTAGCTCTTTCTTCTTAAATCAACCCATTTCCATGAATCTACCCACCACGTGGCTTGCAGCCCGTGGCTCACCTGAATTCCTACATGCTTCTT